>CALNHX010003430.1:0-150258 GCA_940337035.1 Agriotes lineatus | reverse complement strand
GTTGGCACATGGATGGCCCCAAAACACAAGAAGGTTTTGGAGCTGGTGTATACAGCGTCAGCCCAAATGTGGAAATAATAAGAACCTTGGCCAATATACCACAATATTCCAAGCTGAAGTACCTCCCATTTAACTGTGTATTCGAGAAAACACACGCACCAAAATATATTCAGACGACCAGGCAGATTTAAAAGCACTGCGCTGGTATAGAATTGATTCTAAGGTAGTATGAAGTTCTAACGGTTCTCCTTTAGCTTAAACTATGCAACAGAGTAACTTTTTTCTGGATGCCCTGGAATTTCGGCATAGAAGGTAGTGAAAAGATCAACCTCCTTGACAAAAAAAAACTGAATCCGATTTTGCAGAGCCGGAACCATATGTAGGAATCATAAAATCCCTCGCCAAGAATGTCATTTTGATTTAGGCTGAATATAAAAACGGCTATACAATTGGCTCGGAATTGAAGAGCAAAGTCATTCGAAGGCATTTTTCCAAGCGCCTTCGTAACGGAGTACGGCGTTGTTCCTGAAACTGAGCAGACAAAATCTGCGCATTCAAACAAGGCTCTTTACCGGACATTGTCGACTCAGACGACATCTACACTCCACTGGTATATCCGAAAGTAAGCATTGGTGCTTTTGCCACCTAGAGGTGGAATCGGCAATATTTTTCTGTGTATCTGCCAATGTATCTGCGTCGGATTGGAAAGAAAGACTTCAGTTCTCCTGATTTGGCGAGGGGAAATTACAGCCTGTGGACTATGGTCAAGTCTCGCCTAGTCAAATTATCGACTATTTTCATTCTGGCAAATAATGATGGTAATAATGTTACTAAAATAACTAAAACACTAAACATCAGACGGTGCAAGCCTTTATTAATACATCTTGCAAAGCTTTTCGAAAATATTACCTCAAATATCTTTTATTGAAGTAGTCCTAATGTGTCGAGAAAAATTTCTAATTAATAGCAGTTAGTTTCTTATGTTCATATGGCTCTGTTTACTTTTAATTTTAATTTAAGTTATTTATTTCATTTATTTAGGATTTAGGCATTACATTGTAAATTATATTTTGAATATCCTCAAGGCACACTTGAAAAACAGTATAGCTGAATTGTGCCTTATAATTCTCAATATATACCTAATTTTAAGTTTGTCTTTCTTTCATTCGAATATGTATTATACAGTATGACCCAGGATTGATGTTACAAGAGGTGAGACGGACTAAAAATTTTTGAATTTTACTTTAAGATTGTGGGATTAGGTCCTGCTTGGTCTGAAGAGAATTTTAATAATATTTTCAGTTTTTGAAAAACAAGTCGGCCTTGACAGTGAAGCGAAAACTATTTTCTTTTCAGGTAAACTACCCTTTTTGTCCTTGATACGGCCAATTTTACAAGAAAAGTTGTTCAAAATGAGATATTACAGCCCTATACAAAATTTTAGGAAGATCTACCTACTTAGATTAAACCATCATTTTTAATAAGTACAATTTATTTTGCTTAATTTCAAAACATTCTGGTTGGTATTGTATGGGGCCATAATTTATCATTCTGAGCAACTTTTATTAGTAAAATTTTCCGTATCATAAACAAAAGCAAGAAGGGTAGTTTACCTGAAAAGAAAATAGTTTTCGCTTGACCCTCAAGACCGACTTGTTTTTTCAAAAACTGAAAATATTCTTAAAATTCTTTTCAGAACAAGCAGGACCAAATCCCAAAATTATTAAAATAAAATTCATTTTTTTAGTCCATCTCACCTCTTGTAACATCAATCCTGGGACACACTGTATATCCAAAATAAAGTCATTATTATTATTATTATTAATACTTCGGCATACTGTTGACTTGGGGCAATTTTAAGACACATTCGGTCGTCGCAATCTGTTGAACCGGTGTGGTATGGCCGTTACCATATTATGCTATACACATAAGCGCGCCGTATGTGCGACAACTTCAGATAAAAAGAATTCGGAAACGAGAATAGAACAGCTTGTAGATGGAGGAAATCAATTGGAAAACCAAATTATTTTAAATCTGCGGTTGAAAATTAGAAGTCCGATGGTTATTTGGTTGTTTTTCAATCAGGGTGAGGCTTAATACCACACAGCGAAAAAGGAAGAGAAGCGACGTAAGATATTGAGCAGTCAATGTGCATCTAAACGCCAGAAGAAGGTCCATCAATATCTGAACCACGCCAAAACAATGCTCACGGTTTTCTTTTGAACACGAAATTGTTGTTAGCCAAGAGTACAGTCCATAAGGCCTTACGTTAGACAAAGAATACTACTTGGGAGTTTTGAGAAAATTAAGAGATGCAGCAAGGAGAAAACTGCCTCATGTCTGGGAAAACTGTGACTGACAGCTTCATGAAGTCAGTGCAGAAACCCGCTCATCTCATCTTATCCAGGATTTAAATAGCTATCGAAAGGAAAGGGATTTAAAGATGTGATTGTAATCACGAAAAAATCACATTCCAAGAATTTTTACAGATCTTCACTTTTCAGGGTCCCTAGATGACGAAAAACAGGTTTTATCAATTCCGTCTGTCTGTCTGTCTCTGTGCCTGTTGGCGGTGTAACTCAAAAACTAGTTGTTAGAGAGCGACAATATTTTGCATACATATTATGTGCCGGCTATTAATTTTAATTCAGTGATTTGCCAAATTATAGCAAAGGTCCAATAAAAGACCTATTCTTCGAAAAAAATATATTACTACAATAAAACATAAACTTGAAGTCTAAATTAGCTGAAAATAAATTTACATTTGTTTAATTTGCAACCGTAACAATAATAAATAAAGAATGATTGACGGTTCAGAATAGTTCGGCCATTATTTTAATACTGCGCTCTGTCCCTTTTATTGGCCACAGCGCCTTTAATTCCATCAGGCATTGTGTTAACGGGTTTTGCACATTGATGTGGTTGTAGATTATCTCATATTTATTATAAATTTTTTTTAAGGTCGGCTACTGTGAGTGCTGGGTTTGTACGCGGTCTTCTTTTTCATTTTACGCTACAGAGACAAGGATTGGTGAGAAGTCCGGACTGCCTGAAGTCCATGGTAAAGTCGGAATTTGATATTCTTCAAACCAGATATTTACTGTTTTTTCCGTATGACACGGAGCACCATCATGCTGGAAAACAAGGTCCCCTTCGGCAGATTGGCATATCGGAATAGATGGAAAACAACTTTCAGCCAGGATGATCTGTAGCCTTCCAACTCCCGTTTCAGACATACCTACAGCCCCAGACTATGACGGATGCGGTTTGCGGAAAGTTCGTTCCCCACATTTCGTTCCCCACATTTCGTTCCCCACATTTCGTACCCCACATTTCGTTCCGGGGATATTTGGTCTCTCCACATCTCGTACCCGGAAACTTCGTTTCCGAGCGAGCTCAATTTGTCTCCTAGATTACACGGTGTTGAAAAACGAGTACAGCGATCGGAATGCAGTTGGAAAATGAAAGATATTTTAATTAATGTATTTATTATAATAAACTGATAAGAACTATATACAGTATGCCCCGGAATTGAGTTTACAAGAGGGAACTAAATTTTATTTTTAGTTTTACCAAAGAGTATATGCTCTTTGGTTTTACATAAAAATGTTATAGGAATTATAATTCCTGCTTGGTTTGTAGAGAAATTTAAGAACATTTTCAGTTTTTCAAAAACAAGTCGGCCTTGACAGTTGAGCAAAAAATATTTTCTTTTCAGGTAAACTACCCTTTTTGTTCATGACACGGCAAAATATTACTAAGAAAAGTTGTTCAGAATGAGAAATTATGGCCCTATAAAAAATATCAGGAAGATACGTACTTAGATTAAACCGTCATTTTTAATAAATGCAATTTATTTTGTTCTTATAATATAAATTAATTAAAATATCTTTCATTTTCTAACTGTATTCCGATCGCTGCATTCGTTTTTCAACACCCTGTAATCTAGGAAACAAATTGAGCTCGCTCGGGAACGAAGTTTCCGGGTACGAGATGTGGGGAGCCGAAATATCCCCGGAACGAAATGTGGGGTACGAAATGTGGGGAACGAAATGTGGGGAACGAACTTTCCGTATCGCGACGGATGCTGGAAACTTGACCTTTTTAACCAAACAGTCGGTATGGTATGTTTCTGCTGATGTACGTAATACGCGTTTCCTAGTGTCCTCTACACACACATCAAATTTGACTCATCACTCCAAATCACCGTATGCCATTGTCGTGAAGTGCAACTTTTGTACGATTTACCCCATTTTAAACGGTTGCGTTTTTATAAATTGGTAAGCAACGGTTTTTCTTTTGCCTAGTGAATAATATGATAATTTAGAATAATTAGTAACAGCGAAATTACATGAAAAAATTGCCCCATAAAACTTGCAGCCTAACTTTTTAACTGCTCTTTTGGTAGTCGATAAAGAAAATTGTTTTTGAATAATTTGTCGCCATAAAACAGTGAGTTCTTGGGCATTTGATCTCCGATTTGCTTTGACAATTCTTCTCAAAGCCCGTGCATCTGCATTAGAATTTTTTGATGGACGACCAGTTTTTTTACTTTCCTTAACACATCCAGTTTCTTTAAACAAATTAATGATATTTTACACTGGCGACCGTAGAACCCAATGAGAAATTGAAATTTTTCGTGCAGAAATTCCATTCTTATGGGCATTAACAATAGATTCTGGTAAATCAGCACCCAGCGCTTTATCATGAGTCATTTTGCTCTAAAAACTTATAAGCACCTACTAATGACATGCATTTCTAGATTGTAATGATTTATCTTTTGTTTTGTCAAGCATTGCATCATTAAACGACTCTTATGATCAAATTTTATATGCGGCTGAACTATTATAAACCGGTAGTTATAAATTGTTTTTGATAATAATTTTCTAAATATTATTAATATTGAAATAATTTTCTCTGTAAATAAAAGTTAAAAGCTCAGGTTTCGTGAATATATTCATACTTTTGAACGACCAAAAGTTTATTGACTAGTTTTTAAATTATGATAAATAGTCCAATTAAAAAAAATTAACCCAGCCAAACTATTATGGGCCTGGGCTCGTAGGTACCTGGCATGATACCCAGAAAATTTCAAACAAATATATGCAGAGTGAGCACCTTAAAATAATAAAATGTTGTTAATTTTTGTTTGAACTGAGAAATACATAAAAGCAATAATTTGTACATAGCGCAGGATTTATCCTTGATAAAAATGGGATCCAACTGATACAGGATATATGTCGCACAAGTCAAAAAAATAAGTGTGTTATGTTGACCCTTTTAGTCCGCGAGCCGCATAAATTCGTAGATCGCAAACCTTCAAATACACGGGAAACGCATATTTGGTCGAGGCCATAAATTCGATCATAGGAGATATAGTTATTATCTGGAAATAAATGTGAAGGTCTCCATTTTTTTGAGATTGGAAAAACCAGAAAAACATATTTTACGAATTTTATGCGTACATCGCATTTACAGCCTTAGTCTTGACTATTTCTCAATTATCCTTAAACTAATGGAAATATTATTCTTTTTAGATTTAAATAATATCAAATTAATCTCAAAATTATTTTGAACAAATGCTACAGAAATTGTTTAAACAAAACGCACGGAAAATGTGTGGCATACATTTCAGCATCGAGGTATCTTAAAAACTATTAGACATAAATATATACATCCTACGTATGAAATGTATAAAAAGGAATGAAGAAATTTTTAGTGAAAGGATTATCTGCATTGATTTATTGTGCTAAAAAATATAATGTATTTTCCATTGAGCAATTTGGTTGAAACGCACCTTGCTTCGGCACGAAACTTAATACATGCCCAGCGAGAAGGTTAAGCCAGCGGCAACGCAATGATATAAGAAGGGCTCCGTAGACAAATTAGTTATATTGAACACTGCGTTTCAAATCTCTCCAGTAATAATTTTTTTAAATTTAAAAATTGATGTAATTCTCATTCAAGTGCTTTCTTTTATTGTTTCTGTATTATTTCGAACGTAAAAACATATTTACACCTAGTTTCCTTTGATTTTTGAAATTATATAGTGTCACAATGTCCACTTGCGAAGGGAGTTCTGGGTAAAGCCTTTTACAGATTTTTTCAAAAACGGCTGTATGGATTTTTTTAAACGTTATATTTTTATTACATTTAATTGTCTATTGATGTAGGATAGGTGATTTTGCAGTTGGATACATCGAAAATGTTTTTTTAGTTAACTCCAACCAACTTTCTATTTTATACGGTTTCTGTAGAATTTGTAATTTTTGAAATTTTTTGACAAGTGCTTAAAAATTAAAAAACAAATTTTTGACTAATTATTTATAAGATCACTGTAAAAGTTGTGTTATTTTTCTGCGACAGTGAATGCCGCCGAACGTAAGGCTATAGCAAGAAAATATGTGTGAGGATTCAAGGAATGAAATTCGATAATTACTAAAAAGCGCAGAGTTGCATGTACTTAAGCCTACTGCTGAATTACTAGAACTAATTGAAACTACCTCATCAGTCATTAAAATAACGATGAGTGATTTGAAAATGTTTGCTAGCACATGTCTTGCATAATATGTTACATATAGCTAAGCAGAGAACCACGATCAAACGTCAAAAGATGGTTTTGTTTTTACTCGGTAGGTAATAAATAGAACCTCACAATAATTGAATTATGGCACTTCTGACGCTTATTCATTAAAATTGAGGATAAACCTTGATACCCTGACAATTGCAAATGCTGCAGGCTATGCCCTACGGAACATAACAATATTTTAATCAAAGCACTTTTGACACGTTTTTTGACACTCTTTACATTAAAATATGTAGCCTGAAGAGAATATTAAATACCAGTAAGCAGTATACTGTAGTAAGAATATCAAAATAAGAAGCTTAATAGATGCGGAAGTTGCAAACTGGTCGATTTTAAATATGCAGTAGGAGTTATCAGAACTATAAGCATTTGGACTAAAATATTGCGTAATTAACCGTTTAATAAACTACACGTCAACATACTATATGCAACAGTAAAGTGTTAAAAAAATCGAAAAGATATTCTAGAATATGTCACAACCTTACTAAAAAAATCTGTAAAAGGCTTTACCCAGAACTTCCCTTGTCGACATTGTGGCACTAAATAATTGTAACAATCAAATGAAGTTAGGAGAAAAAATATCTCCACGTTTCTAATAAATTAAATAAATTTTCAAATAAAAAAAACGTTACCGGTAGTCGAATTCGAAAGGCAGGCGGACCGCGTATGCAGTCCCAAGGTTTTGTGGGATATTTCAAGGAAACGGGGTATTTCTACCTGAGCTACGGAGCACCGACCCTTCGAATTCCTGCTTTGCAGCTGTATTAAGTAACGCACTAATTTGTTGCTCCTTTTTGTATCGTACAACAGTTATTCTGTAAGTATTAGGGCCCACTTTTAGTAAGAATAAAGCCTGCGCTATGTACAAATTATTACTTGTATTTATTGCCAAGTTAAATAAAAAATAAACAAATTTTTAAGGTGCTCACCCTGTATACATTTGTCTGAAATTTTCTCGGTTTCATGCAAAATATTGTCGTTCTCCGACAAATAGTTTTTGACTTATACCGCCAACAGACAGACAGACAGACGGAATTGAGAAAACTTATTTTTCGTCACCTAGGGTCCCTGAAACGTAAAGATCTGGAGAAATCGCGAAAGTTGATTTTTTCGCGGTTACAATACTTCCTTCGTCTTTTGGACGCGGAAAGTAAAAAATTTTTAAATTTCGAGTAACTAATAAACCATGATTTTAAAATTATTAATCAAGTATTCATTCTCATTCATTTCAGTTACTATTAGTAGTTAGAACCTATTACATGTTGAATTTCGAAGCTCATGTTCTCTAACTTATTGCAACCACATTCGTCATGACATGTAGTGAACTGCGGTTGCAGAAATTACAACTCCAAACTAGCAGCAGTAAGTGGCAAATACGTCTTTGCAAAGTTCCTTTCACAAGCCACCACATATTTGCCTTTCATCTCAACAAATTGATTGCACACTCTGTGATAACAAGATTCCCTTTTCTAAATGTCGAAGTTCGTACATAAGCCGAGCAAATGAGGTAACATTCCTTCCTTTTAAAGCAAATGTAAAGTTTCAAACTTGTTGCTGCGGCTTACATCATATACGACAGGTTATTTGTAGCATAATCAAAAAGTACTCATTTAACTAAAAGATCTAAACTTGACAATCTTGAAATAAAACTTAAAAGCTTCACGCCCTCAACTTGAGCTCGGGTATCAGATGGGGGTTGATTAAATATCGGAAATTTATTTAAGGACTTGCATCGCCTTACAATGATCTACGATCTAAAACAATTTCCATTGCGCTTTTGGAACGAATGCAGGAAAAAGCACTTAAATCCGGACAGTAAATGGACTAATTTAGAATAGGTTACCCTACTTTTCTATCTGCTATAGGGAGCATGCCGAAGTACTCGATCGCATAAGTTACCGTCACTGCTAATGGCCTGATTAAACTCAAGCGAATATGCATTATATACTAGCCAAAGGCAACGTTCAGAGTAAAATTCATAATGCTAACAAAATTACCCTAATCCATTACGTCGCTGGGAATGCACCTATTGCGATGCATTAAATCTGTTATACTAATACTCGTACCAGTGAGCACTCCCAACTCTAAATGTATGATTGTTGAGCATGAAACGGTCGCGAGTTTTTCCTTTAACATTCGTTTATATTGAAACTTGTTTATTCGATCTACATCCCAGAGAGCAGTACTGGGAGGAATAAAGCCTTCGAATTGACTTTTTCTGTGTCGTTTGACAAAAATTGCTCTAGAAGAATAACAATTTCGCAAGGAATTAGTTTCGTCTTGTTTCAAGTACGAAACAAACGCCTCGTGTGGCGTGTTGTATATCTAATGAAACAGGGGTTCACGGAACCCCAAACGGTCCGTGAAAAGATTTCAGGGGGGTCCTTGATGGGAAAAATCAACATATTAATTTTATTTTCACTAAACTCTCACTTCCTTCACTTATGAAATAGTGCAATCATGCTTCTGAATTACAGCAGTATTAGCTAGATCTGTAGTCAACAACAGAAGTATTTTTACATCACATTACAGTTGTTGCATATCTCGAAAAATAGAATAACGGTGGAAATTCTTGCAAACTTTCTAATGTTGGAGGAAACGCTTTACCAAAATGGATTTGAAATACTAAATTTTCTGTCATTTTTCTTAAATATATATTTGCTAACACTTGCAAACATTATAGATTTATTTTCTTCTTCTTCTTCTAGAAGTAGGCGAAACCGCGTGTTCCATTTGGAAACTTCATGCTGGCTGTTGCGGATGTTCTTACGATCTTGACTACCAACTGTCTCGCCATCTTTCTAGTGGTCTCCGTGGAACTCTTCTGCTTCGTAGTTTGCTGTTCCACTATCATCTTCGCCCATAATATTGTGTGTTCTACACTGATTGCATTTTTCTCTTACATGTGTATTCCATATCATGTAATCAGCTATAATAACCCTATAGTGTATTGTTTTCTTCGCACCTTCATTTTCGTTGTCCACATTTGCCTTTTTGATATCGCACTGTCAGCTCTAGTTTCAGCGCCATACGTCAATGTTGGACATGCACATATTTTATAAATTCAGGATTTGCTATCGATAGTTATCGGAGGTGTTCGTTTTTCCAAATAGTTTGTTTCAGAGGTCTAACATCACCTTTAAGATCTAGATCTTTAATTATACGGATATATTCTTTGGGTAACTCTTTTTCTTCAAGTATTGTCAATACGTCTCTAACTTGCATGGGAGCACAAGCTTTCGTGAGATCGACAAAGCAGATAAAAACGGGTTGTTCTTTGTTTACTGGAATGACGGAGAATATCCCTCTTGCGATTCTGCTTGTAAAGTTAAAGTGTTATGCCCCTGTCGATGTTGGTCGATGGTTCCTCTTCCTTTCCATTTTTGAAAACTGGTTTGGCTTTCTTTCCCATTCGTTTGATGTTTCGGCTGGATTATTATTGCTTTAAACAAGTTTCTTAATTCCTTGATAATAAATTCCCTACCGTGCTTAATAAGGTCGTTGACTATTTCATATTCACTCGGTGTTTTTCTATTTTTGTTTCACTATTGCGTTTTTGATCTGTTCCTCCGAAATTGTTACTGTTATTTTTTACGTACATTGTTGATTTTTAAGCCTCTTCGTATGTTCCAAACTTGCTTTTATGCTTTGTATTGTACAAGTCGTACTCCATGTTTGCACTACATCTTTTTCAGTATTTATTTTTATTTCGCAGATTCTGTAATTTACTCGATCTGGTACTACAATATAGTTGTCGGGCTCTTGGAATCTAGATCGACTTGTTTGTTTTCCTCTATGATTCTTTTCACTTTAGTGGTGAACTAACGCTTAGTGGATGATTTTTGCTCTATCGCTTCAACTACTACATTGTGTATGTCGTTCTTGTTCTTGTTCTTGGTCTTCTTGCAGATGGTGTTAATGTTATCAGTCTTATTGACTGGGTTGTTTCTAATATGTTGTAAACCTCTGGTGCGCTTTTAGCGCCTCATGATCGAATGTTAAATTTTTCACGTATATTGGTGAGTTTTTCGTTGTTGTGGTAGCAAATGTGATTTTCTGGTCTCCGGTGCGTACACTAATATTATATGCATAGGTTTGTTATTTACTAGTGGCGTGCCCTTCAGTATACGATAATTTAAATATTCGTATCGTATTTATCTTCCCTACTTCTGAGCTAACGTTTTCGTTTTTGGCACGTCCGCTGTGCATAACAATGTAATTTTGGTACCTTGAGTAGCAGAGATAGGCGCTGCCTCTTTGTTTCGTTTTTGATATGGCGCATTTGTCAATATTATGTTTTTCTAGTTACAGTATCATTTTTTTATCTTTGTTACTTCCCTAGTCTAAAAAACGAAGGAAGAATTGTAATCACCTTCCGAGAAGTCACGTTTCAGTGTCACTACATGACGAAAAACAGGTTTTCTCAATTCCGTCTATCTGTCTGTTACGGGTATAACTCAAAAACTATTTGTTGGAGGAAGACGATGTTTTGTATGTGGATCATATGTCTACCTGGCATAAATCCGAGAAAATTTCGGTCAAATATATACAGGGTGCCTGTTTTTCACTTCAATTGAGTTGCAGGTAAAACTAGTAATTTGCACGTAAATTGGGCTTTACTGTTGATGAAAATGGGGCCCAACAGATACAGGATATTTATTGTAAGAGATAACGAGGGGCAACGAATGAGTGCGTGGCAGGATAGGAACGACGGGCGCTCTACACCCAGCTTCTTTGCTTCCCGTTGAAATCCCTTCAGCAGGCGTCGGCAATATTATTTGCAAATTGATATAATTTGCATTACCAAGTGTTTCCTTTTATAGTTTTAGTATTATTAGAAACATTAAGATATTTTTACCGTTAGTAGCTTTTGATTTTTTAAAATACTTATTGCTACAACTTACACTTGCACGGAAAGTTCTGAGGAAAGCCACTTACAGATTTTTTAAAGGCCTCACTGCCTGTTGCCGGCAGTCCTAAGCAAGATAAATGAGGGAGCCTCGTATGTGAGGCTAGCAACTTACCAAAGGTAGGAAAATACATTTGCTCGCAGATCTGGTAACAAAGCATCTGACGCCGTTGACGACCACTGCAAGATCAAGCACAACGAGGAAAGGTAAAACGAGCCATCTAAGAATATAATTCTGTAACGTAAGATGTCCTAAGTTATTTCTGTTTTGATGGCATGAGAATTGCACCATGGATCCTGAATCCTTTTATTTCTTATGTAAACTGTATCGAAGATGTTGATCTAATCAAGGATAAACTCATCGATCTTAGGACCAAAAGGCAGGTAAGCTCAGTTCTGATCGAGCCGTCAGTTTGGAGCGTAGGATGACTCACAGACCGAAAAGTTGAAATGACCATTTAATTTGTTATAGCCAACCCAGGTCTATGATATAAAGTAGCTTACATAATTTTTAAAAATAACACACGGAAAACAATTTTACAAAAGTTTATGTTCTTTATATATACAATAAAGACGTAGTAGATATCAACAACGTTTTAATAAAATGTAATTCATTTTCAACCTCTACAATGGAATTAACAAAGAAATACACAGACATATCCTGGGCGAATTCAAACTGGCGTGCTAACAGTGAATCCCGAACGTCTTGTTAGCGCTTGGTGGATGGCCATGAAAAGACAGCTAGGCCAGCGAAGAAAAACAAATAATTTGTTTTATTACTCTCATTGCGTAGGTTGAAACATTTACGACCCCCGGTTCATCTGCCGGATCGTTTAGAATTCCTCATTCTTCGGAGGACCCAACGAGTCATTGTGTCTCCGAAAGTTGATTATTGTTGGCCAACTGCGGTAGTGGCCCCTTTGTATCCACTCTTATTGTAAAAGGTTCCATAACCTCAAAACCCTTTTCTTAGTGCAATAGCCCGTCTGGCGTGTGCCGGCGAGGCGAGGCGGCAAATTCCGCTACAATCCGAACTCGGTCCAGTTTACTAAAGCGTAGTAATTGCCAGTGCTGGCTCGGACATTGCGTCGTCAAAGGTTATCATATTCTTGCGACCATTGTCGACTGCAAGCGAACCTCCTGCTGAGATATGACGGTAGGTTTTCGCTAGATGCTGCTCACCCGTAGGGATACGCATTTCTTCATCCTGTCCTTGCCGCGGAGTTATTTATGGTCATTGTGCAAGATTGGTTTTGCCCATTACAGTTTATACTCGTTACATACAGGGTGATCCGCAACTGGATAACCATAGGAAATCTACATATTCTTGAGATCATTTTAATTCCAAAAGTCGTGATGAACATATATCGTAAAGTGAACCGTTTTCGAGTTACAGATAAATTAAAATCTCAATTAGTATTATTTCTAAAATTTATTGTGTAACCTTAACAAACATTTTAAATCAATTTTAGTGTAAATAAGATCCAAAATTACCACCTCCATTATCAATGCACAGTTCAACCCTTCCTACAATCATAATTGATCTTATTAGGATCTCAGAATCATTTCTGATTTGATTGGTTACTTTCATTATTCTAGCGATTAATTCCTGATTAGAAAATATAGTCATTATTGCTAATTTTATAACTACCATCTGACTTTTAATAAACAAACAAACAATAAACTAAGCAATCTAGATCAGCATAATGTTTGCATTAAGATTAAATACGATAATGTTAAAAATACAGCAGACGCTCGATAGCGTAATTCAAACCAAGTGTGTTCATATTGTCGAAATGTTTACATTAGCGAGCGTGATTTTATTAATAAACACATTATTAAAACAAAACGTTTAATAACACAATAAAAAACAAAACATATTATGACAGCGATAAGTAATACAGATTTTTAATGAGAAGAAAAATAAGCTGCTATTTTATTCTGCATAAATTAGCGCCTATGTTCAACAGTGACTAAAATGAAATGCAAACGCATCATAAACACCCATCCGATCGACTCATCTGTGTCGCAGAGGGGAATCCCCTACATAAATCTGCGACTAATCTGTGTTGTAGAGGGGAATTCCCTAGATAAATCTGTTTTTACTGCATAGCCGTCCTTCTTGACCTCCAAACCACCCCAACCACAACTGTAGACACATACGCTGACGAACCATCTACCCAGGTGACTTTCACTTTACGCAAAGGGGTATTCCCTCCACTCTATTTGAACAACATTGAGACACCACAATCTTCAACAATGAAGTACTTGGATCTTCACCTCTACAACAAGCTCACTTGGAGGGAGCACATTACTAAAAAAAACACATCGAGCTTTGAATCAAAACCCTTCGCTGGTTACTAGGCCGCCATTCGCCATTATCTTTAAATAACAAACTCCTGATCTATAAGACCATCATTAAATCCATCTGGTCCTATGGAATTGAACTTTGGGGCTGTGTTAGCAAGTCCTTTATATCATGCAACGATGCCAATCTAAAATTTTACGATCAATAGCCGACGCACCATGGTACATCACCAAGCAGATGATATACGATGACCTCGACATCTCGCTCCTCAATACAGTAATACACGACAGAACTACGCAACATCTCGACAAACCCACCATCCATGACAATCCTCTCCTGCGTAAACTTCCGCATAACCAAGTCATCAGAAGAGTCAAGCGCCGTTGCCCCACTGATCTCCATTGAAGGGGACCCTTTCCTAGACGGGCCCTCATCACCTTAACAATGCTCCACATGACGAGAACCTCTCACTGGACGGCCCTCATAACGTCAGTATCGCATTTATAATATTAGCTTATAGGATCCTATTGTATTCTGATTGCTAATTTACTTAATAAAAAAAGAACTGTTTACGTTATCGAACTGTACAGGTTGTTTACGTTATCGGACGTGATGTTTGATCCTATAGTATGAATTTTGTGTTTACATTAGCGCGATGTTTTCATTATCTGGCGTTTACGTTATCAAGTGCTTGCGGTACTACCAATTAAACTTTTAATTTATTCGTATCTCGAAAACGGTTTATTTTAGGATATATGTTCGTAAGGACTTGTTACCGTCAATTTTCGCTTTATTGTATTCTCTATATTTTGTTACCATCAATTTTCGCTTTACTGTATGTTCGATATTTTTCGAATTGCGTCAGGATATTGCGCATTTTTGATACGCCGCCGTTGCACATTGTTGAACGTTCGCGACGCAAAAATTTGGCATCTTGTCCCGGCGTTCGATCGAATAAGGTCGTTGGAAGTTTTTGGCGGGGTTCGAGGTCGCGATTTTGTAGAAGGTGCTAATTGATGTCTATGCACTTCTCACCCGTTGGTTAGGGTATTTGTACGCGTCTCGACATTCCTTTTCAGCCTCTTTTAGATTGCCCGCTAACGTTTATTTCAATAATTTAGTCCCCACCACGTTGTGGGTGCCGAATAAAAACTTCGAGAACCCCGACTTGCGGCCCGATGCGATCTGTGATAGCTTTATCTCGGCGCGCTTAATTGACGAGCTATTGTCCTCCCTGGGTAAGCCATCAAACCCACGGAAGCCCGTTCCTGCGATGTTATCAACGCTAAGACGGCACCAGCTCAAGGTAACCTTGCTGCTCTATTAATTGTGCTTGCGGTAGCCAGTGAGTAAGCTTGGCTGTACGCGTTTATGTGCCTTGATCGATGGACTGCCGAAAGTAATCTGTTTCTAAATTGAGATTAGCGTGATATACCAGCGCGAGATATTTATATCATGGTCTGGACGCATCACTTAAATCACATATTTTAATCTGTAAAGTACCAGGCTTCTCCTCGGCGTAGCTTTCACTTTAGCTACGAATTGTGATATTAATTGTTACATGTACCACGCTATAGAAATTCCTGGGGCGGTTGCCCGCTTGTAATTTACAATTTTATATTAACGTCACTCCTCTGGAGCTTCCAGGAATTTTCCCTATTTTGGTGATTTGGTGTTTTAATTGGCCACCCCATTCTGTAAACAAGGATCCTTGGGGCATTTATATGCTTTTATATCGGCCCTAAACTTTTACTTATATGTATTTTATTGTGTCCGGCTTTACGAGTGAATAAAACGAATTTGTCTCCCCTGCACTTCATTGTTTGACTTCAGTTTTGCGCCGTTTTATTAAATCCACAGTGTTCCAATTTAGCTGGAGCGTAATCTATCAATCGCTGAATTAGGGGGTTTGGTTCTGTGTTATCTTTTTTGTTATCCTTTAAATTGGTGGCGCCATCCCCCCATCTAATGAATCCACGGCCGTCTTCGGCTGCAGCTGATCGGCGACCCCTAATTAGCGATTGGTAGTGACTCGCCTAGGCATTGGCTGAGTGAGGCAATTTGGTGCTTTGAATGCTGCTTCGATTCGTTGAGCAATTAACGTAAGTATTATTCTACCACCCCTTTTTTGTGCTTATAAGGTATAACAGACTGTTTCAATTAGAATGGCCTTAAGAATGTGATATGAATATGAATATTTGCTATAGTCCTCCAGTTGCGGAACACCCTGTGTAATATATGGTGCTTAAATCTCTTCTAGAACCATTTAGGATTACATCTTATATTAGTTGAAGACAATGTGAAAATAGTTCTACGTAGGAAGAAGAATTATAGATCTTCTCCTAAAATCAGTTGTGTTAATATACGAGGCATGACAGTAAAACAACGAGACAAGTGCATTAATTGTACTCTATTCTGACAAAATTACCTTTTATCGCCTTCAATATACTCTCCTCTTGCTTGTACATACCGCTGCATTGGCAACTTCCTGGTTAAAGCATGTTGTAGCTCATCTTCTGTCAGAGTCAGTTAAACTGGTTCAAAATAGGTCCCCATTGGCATTGGAAATAGAACAAAATCAGCGAGAGGTAATTCGGGCGAATGATTGAACACTGTGAGCGCATTGTGGGTTGGGGGGCTATCTTAGTGTAGAATCAAGCTATTCTTCCACAAATTCGGCCTCTTTTACTTCACACACTATCTTAATGTGGCCAGAACTAGTTTGTAATAGTGTTTTTTGACTGCATGTCCTTCTTGAAATCACTTTGCTAATGTCACATCATTATAAAAAAACTGTCAACATTTGCTTTAAACTTGCTTTATACATTCTGTTTTGATGTCGCTGTTTTCCAATGCATGGGTTGTTTTTTAGTTCTTATGGGAAAATTCAAGTTTCTTCGAATTTAAGCACATTTTATAAAGCTTGAATCGGTTTCAATTCGCTATAAAATGTGAGAAGTTTTGAAACAACCTTGGCGCAAACTTTTTTCATGCTCACTTCGATACGTAGAATTTCCCTACGTAGTCTCCGTCAATATTCGCCATTTCGACTATCATATACAGATTGCGGCAGGCCACTAGGACCATAACCAAAGCAAGGGGACTTTACATGTGGCCGTAATTGTATTTAAAAAACTTAAAAATCGAATATATACCTTGTATTTATAATGACCCTAAAGACCTACCGCTATCGTACATTGATTGTTCATTTGTTAAAACCACAACGACCACATGCATATTCTCCTTGCTTTTGCAATGATCCTAGTAGCCTGCCGCATTCTGTATAGTGCAACTAGTGGGTTCTTAATTATCAAATAATCATTTCTGTTTACACGAGATATATTGATTACCTAAAACAATATATCAAGTGGAAACAGAAATGATTTGATAGTCAGGAAGACAAGAGTTGCATTGGACTAGATTATATCACGAGTCAATAAACAATGTTTGAACAGTTTATTTAAAAATATTAAAAGTACAGTTAGTGTGCTTGTTATGACACTTGTACTTTCAGCAGATAACGCAATGTTTGTGAATATCTTTGACTATCAGTTATTAGTCAAGAAGGTATATAGTACAGTCAAAATAGTGTAAAAATACCATTGACCTGGGCAAAATTGCAACACAAATGATTCTTTTTGCATTATATTGTGAAAAGTGTGTATTTTAACATACTAAAAATCCCCATTAATCCCGGCCCGGGAAATCAGTCAAAATCCAAGATGGCGGCTGAATTTCCCGATTTTTGCCTTTTTTCTCTATGTTGCTGCATTTATTGTGGTAAAAAAGTTAGTGTGCACTCAAAATAGGTACTTATTATGTACTGAAGCATGCCATTTACATCAACTCAAAATACGTCTTTGCAAAGTTCCTTTCACAAGCCACCACATATTTGCCTTTCATCTCAACAAATTGATTGCACACTCTGTGCTAACAAGATTCCCTTTTCTAAATGTCGAAGTTCGTACATAAGCCAAGCAAATGAGGTAACATTTCTTGCTTTTAAAGCAAATGTAAAGTTTTAAACTTGTTGCTGCGGCTTACATCATATACGACAGGTTATTTGTAGCACAATCAAAATGTACTCATTGAACTAAAAGATATAAACTTGACAATCTTGAAATAAAACTTAAAAGCTTCACGCCCACAACTTCAGCTCGGGTATCAGATGGGGGTTGATTAAATATCGGAAATTTATTTAAGGACTTCCATCGCCTTAAAATGATCTACGATCTAAAACAATTTTCACTGCGCTTTTGGAACGAATGCAGGAAAAAGCACTTAAATCCGGACAGTAAATGGACTAATTTAGAATAGGTTACCCTACTTTTCTATCTGCTATAGGGAGCATGCCGAAGTACCCGATCGCATAAGTTACCGTCACTGCTAATGGCCTGATTAAACTCAAGCGAATACGCATTATATACTAGCCAAAGGCAACGTTCAGAGTAAAATTCATAATGCTAACAAAATTACCCTAATCCATTACATCGCTGGGAATGCACCTATTGCGATGCATTAAATCTGTTATACTAATACTCGTACCAGTGAGCACTCCCAACTCTCAATGTATGATTGTTGAGCCCGAAACGGTCGAGATTTTTTCCTTTAACATTCGTCTATATATTGAAACTTGTTTATTCGATCTACATCCCAGAGAGCAGTACTGGGAGGAATGAAGCCTTCGAATTGACTTTTTCTGTATCGTTTGACAAAAATTGTTCTAGAAGAATAACAATTTCGCAAGAAATTAGTTTCGTCTTGTTTCAAGTACGAAACAAACGCCTCGTGTGGCGTGTTGTATATCTAACGGAACAGGGGTTCACGAAACCCCAAACGGTCCGTGAAAAGATTTCAGGGGGTCCTTCATGGGAAAAATCAACATATTAATTTTATTTTCACTCAACTCTCACTTCCTTCACTTATGAAATAGTGCAATCATGCTTCTGAATTACAGCAGTATTAGCTAGATCTGTAGTCAACAACAGAAGTATTTTTACATCACATTACAGTTGTTGCATATCTCGAAAAATAGAATAACGGTGGAAATTCTTGCAAACTTTCTAATGTTGGAGGAAACGCTTTACCAAAATGGATTTGAAATACTAAATTTTCTGTCATTTTTCTTAAATATATATTTGCTAACACTTGCAAACATTATAGATTTATTTTCTTCTTCTTCTTCTAGAAGTAGGCGAAACCGCATGTTCCATTTGGAAACTTCACGCTGGCTGTTGCGGATGTTCTTACGATCTTGACTACGAACTGTCTCGCTATCTTTCTAGTGGTCTCCGTGGAACTCTTCTGCTACGTAGTTTGCTGTTCCACTATCATCTTCGCCCATAATATTGTGTGTTCTACACTGATTGCATTTTTCTCTTACATGTGTATTCCATATCATGTAATCAGCTATAATAACCCTATAGTGTATTGTTTTCTTCGCACCTTCACTTTCGTTGTCCTCATTTGCCTTTTTGATATCGCACTGTCAGCTCTAGTTTCAGCGCCATACGTCAATGTTGGACATGCACATATTTTATAAATTCAGGATTTGCTATCGATAGTTATCGGAGGTGTTCGTTTTTCCAAATAGTTTGTTTCAGAGGTCTAACATCACCTTTAAGATCTAGATCTTTAATTATACGGATATATTCTTTGGGTAACTCTTTTTCTTCAAGTATTGTCAATACGTCTCTAAGTTGTATGGGAGCACAAGCTTTCGTGAGATCGACAAAGCAGATAAAAACGGGTTGTTCTTTGTTTACTGGAATGACGGAGAATATCTCTCTTGCGATTCTGCTTGTAAAGTTAAAGTGTTATGCCCCTGTCGATGTCGGTCGTTGGTTCCTTGATAATAAATTTCCTACCGTGCTTAATAAGGTCGTTGACTATTTCATATTCACTCGGTGTTTTTCTATTTTTGTTTCACTATTGCGTTTTTGATCTGTTCCTCCGAAATTGTTACTGTTGTTTTTTACGTACATTGTTGATTTTTAAGCCTCTTCGTATGTTCCAAACTTGCTTTTATGCTTTGCATTGTACAAGTCGTACTCCATGTTTGCACTACATCTTTTTCAGTATTTATTTTTATTTCGCAGATTCTGTAATTTACTCGATCTGGTACTACAATATAGTTGTCGGGCTCTTGGAATCTAGATCGACTTGTTTGTTTTCCTCTATGATTCTTTTCACTTTAGTGGTGAACTAACGCTTAGTGGATGATTTTTGCTCTATCGCTTCAACTACTACATTGTGTATGTCGTTCTTGCTCTTGTTCTTGGTCTTCTTGCAGATGGTGTTAATGTTATCAGTCTTATTGACTGGGTTGTTTCTAATATGTTGTAAACCTCTGGTGCGCTTTTAGCGCCTCATGATCGAATGTTAAATTTTTCACGTATATTGGTGAGTTTTTCGTTGTTGTGGTAGCAAATGTGATTTTCTGGTCTCCGGTGCGTACACTAATATTATATGCATAGGTTTGTTATTTACTAGTGGCGTGCCCTTCAGTATACGATAATTTAAATATTCTATAACATCAATGTTCTATTCGTATTTATCTTCCCTACTTCTGAGCTAACGTTTTCGTTTTGGCACGTCCGCTGTGCATAACAATGTAATTTTGGTACCTTGAGTAGCAGAGATAGGCGCTGCCTCTTTGTTTCGTTTTTGATATGGCGCATTTGTCAATATTATGTTTTTCTAGGTACAGTATTATTTTTTTTATATTTGTTACTTCCCTCGTCTAAAAAACGAAGGAAGAATTGTAATCACCTTCCGAGAAGTCACGTTTCAGTGTCACTACATGACGAAAAACAGGTTTCCTCAATTTCGTCTATCTGTCTGTTACGGGTATAACTCAAAAACTATTTGTTGGAGGAAGACGATATTTTGTATGTGGATCATATGTCTACCTGGCATAAGTCCGAGAAAATTTCGGTAAAATTTATACAGGGTGTCTGTTTTTCACTTCAATTGAGTTGCAGGTAAAAGTAGTACTTTGCACGTAAATCAGGCTTTACTGTTGATGAAAATGGGGCCCAACAGATACAGGATATTTATTGTAAGAGATAACGAGGGGCAACGAATGAGTGCGTGGCAGGATAGGAACGACGAGCGCGCTACACGCAGCTTCTTTGCTTCCCGTTGAAATCCCTTCAGCAGGCGTCGGCAATATTATTTGCAAATTGATATAATTTGCATTACCAAGTATTTCCTTTTATAGTTTTAGTATTATTAGAAACGTTAAGATGTTTTTACTGTTAGTAGCTTTTGATTTTTTAAAATACTTATTGCTACAACTTACACTTGCACGGAAAGTTCTGAGTAAAGCCACATACAGATTTTTTAAAGGCCTCATTGCCTGTTGCCGCTAGTCCTAAGCAAGATAAATGAGGAAGCCTCGTATGTGAGGCTAGCAACTTACCAAAGGTAAGAAAATACGTTTGCTCACAGATCTGGTAACAAAGCATCTAACGTCCTTGACGACCACTGCAAGATCAAGCAAAACGAGGAAAGGTAAAATGAGCCATCTAAGAATATAATTCTGTAACGTAAGATGTTCTTTAATTGTTATTTCTCTTTTGATGGCATGAGAATTGTACCATGGATCCTGAATCATTTTATTTCTTATGTAAACTGTATCGAAGATGCTGATCTAATCAAGGATAAACTCATCGATCTTAGGACCAAAAGGCAGGTAGGCTCAGTTCTGATCGAGCCGTCAGTTTGAAGCATAGGATGACTTACAGACCAAAAAGTTGAAATGACTATTTAATTTGTTATAGCCAACCCAGGTCTATGATATAAAGTAGCTTACATAATTTTTAAAAATAACACACGGAAAACAATTTTACAAAAGTAGATATCAACAACGTTTTAATAAAATGTAATTAATTTTGAACCTCTACAATGGAATTAACAAAGAAATACACAGACATATCCTTGGCGAATTCAAACTGGCTTGCTAACAGTGAATCCCGAACGTCTTGTTAGCGCTTGGTGGATGACCATGAAAAGACAGCTAGGCCAGCGAAGAAAAACAAATCATTTGTTTCATTACTCTCATTGCGTAGGTTGAAACATTTACGACCCCCGGTTTATCAGCCGGATGGTTTGGAATTCCTCATTCTTCGGAGGACCCAACGAGTCATTGTGTCTTCGAAAGTTGATTATCGTTGGCCAACTGCGCCAGTAACCCCTTTGTATCCACTCTTATTGTAAAAGGTTCCATAACCTCAAAACCCTTTTCTTACTGCAATAGCCCGTCTGGCGTGTGCCGGCGAGGCGAGGCGGCAAATTCCCCTGCAACCCGAACTCGGTCCAGTTTACTAAAGCATAGTAATTGCCAGTGCTGGCGTTAATTGAGCGGGATCAGACATTGCGTCGTCAAAGGTTATCATATTCTTGCAACCATTGTCGACTGCAAGCGAACCTCCTGCTGACATATGACGGCAGGTTTTCGCTAGATGCTGCTCACCCTTAGGAATACGAATTTCTTCATCCGGTCCTTGCCGCGGAGTTATTTATGGCCGTTGTGCAAGATTTCTTTTGCCCATTACAGTTTATACTCGTTACATATAGGGTGATCCGCAACTGGATAACCATAGGAAATCTACATATTCTTGAGATCATTTTAATTCCAAAAGTCGTGATGAACATATATCGTAAAGTGAACCGTTTTCGAGTTACAGATAAATTAAAAGCTCAATTAGTATTATTTCTAAAATTTATTGTGTAACCTTAACAAACATTTTAAATCAATTTTAGTGTAAATAAGATCCAAAATTACCACCTCCATTATCAATGCATAGCTCAACCCTTCCTACAATCATAATTGATATTATTAGGATCTCCGAATCATTTCCGATTTGATTGGTTACTTTCATTATTCTAGCGATTAATTCCTGATTAGAAAATATAGTCATTGCAACTCATTATTGCTAATTTTATAACTACCACCTGACATTTAATAAACAAACAAACAATAAACTAAGCAATCTAGATCAGAATAATGTTTGCATTAAGATTAAATACCATAATTTTAAAAATACAGCAGACGCTCGATAGCGTAATTCAAACCAAATGTGTTCACATTGTCGAAATGCTTTCATTAGCGAGCGTGATTTTATTAATAAACACATTATTAAAACAAAATTTTTAATAACACAATAAAAAACAAAACATATTATGACAGCGATAAGTAATACACATTTTTAATGAGAAGAAAAATAAGCTGCTATTTTATTCTGCATAAATTAGCGCCTATGTTCAACAGTGACTAAAATGAAATGCAGACGCATCATAAACACCCATCCGATCGACTCAGCTGTGTCGCAGAGGGGAATCCCTTACATAAATCTGCGACTATTCTGTGTAGTAGAGGGGAATCCCCTAGATAAATTGGCGACTAACCGTCGCCAAGAACTGTTTTTACTGCATAGCCGTCCTTCTTGATATTCGTCAGGCGTTCGACAGAGTTTGGCACAGACGACTCAAACAGACATGCAATTTCGAACACGCGTTGACCATGAAGTCCCAACAGTGCATTCAATTCAATCTGGGGTTGCACAGGGAAGCGTCTTGGGACCATTCCTCTACACGTTATTCACCTCCGACCTCCAAACCACCCCAACCACAACTGTAGACACATACGCTGACGACACAATCATCCTTGCGAGTCATACAGATCTAAACACCGCATTTGAACACGTCCAAACCCACCTTAATCAACTTGAAGAATGGCTCAAGAGTTGGAAAATAAAGGTTAACGAGTCTAAATCTACCCAGGTGACTTTCACTTTACGCAAAGGGGTATTCCCTCCACTCTATTTGAACAACATTGAGACACCACAATCTTCAACAATGAAGTACTTGGGTCTTCACCTCTACAACAAGCTCACTTGGAGGGAGCACATTACTAAAAAAAACACATCGAGCTTCGAATCAAAACCCTTCGCTGGTTACTAGGCCGCCATTCGCCATTATTTATTTAATTCGCACTCAGCCAACAGCCGTTAGGCCAATTATAGGCGTCGCTGTGCAGTTATGAGGACTTTCAACCCCACTAACGACTGTCATGATGTTGTATGACCGCCGGGACCAACTATTTCCGTGACAGCCGTATCACGAGGCGGCGAGAGATGCAGCCGTGGAACTCCCATCCAAGTTCTGACCAGAGAGAGCGTTGCTTAACTCTGCTGATCGAACGTGGACGCTTGTTCAAGCTACACCACTCGGGACCCAATATCTTTACATAACAAACTCCTGATCTATAAGACCATCATCAAATCCATCTGGTCCTATGGAATTGAACTTTGGGGCTGTGTTAGCAAGTAAAATCTTCCTATCATGCAACGATGCCAATCTAAAATTTTACGATCGCCGACGCACCATGGTACATCACCAAGCAGATGATACACGATGACCTCGACATCTCGCTCCTCAATACAGTAATACACGACAGAACTACGCAACATCTCGACAAACCCACCATCCATGACAATCCTCTCCTGCATAAACTTCCGCATAACCAAATCATCAGAAGAGTCAAGCGCCGTTGCCCCACTGATCTCCATTGAAGGGGACCCTTCCCTAGACCGACCCTCATCACCTTAACAATGCTCCACATGACGAGAACCTCTCACTGGACGGGCCCTCATAACGTCAGTATCGCATTTATAATATTAGCTTATAGGATCCTATTGTATTCTGATTGCTAATTTACTTAATAAAAAAAGAACTGTTTACGTTATCGAACTGTACAGGTTGTTTACGTTATCGGGCGTGCTGTTTGATCCTATAGTATGAATTTTGTGTTAACATTAGCGCGATGTTTTCATTATCTGGCGTTTACGCTATCGAGTGCTTGTGGTACTACCAATTAAACTTTTAATTTATTCGTATCTCGAAAACGGTTTACTTTAGGATATATGTTCGTAAGGACTGTTTCAATTAGAATGGCCTCAAGAATGTCATATGGATATGAATATTCGCTATGGTCCTCCAGTTGCGGAACACCCTGTATAATATATGGTACTTAAATCTCTTCTAGAACCATTTAGGATTACATCTTATATTAGTTCAAGAAAATGTGAAAATAGTTCTACGTAGGAAGAAGAATGATAGATCTTCTCCTAAAATCAGTAGTGTTAATATACGAGGTATGACAGTAAAACAACGAGACAAGTGCATTAATTGTACTCTATTCTGACAAAATTACCTTTTATCGCCCTCAATATACTCTTCTCTTGCTTGTACATACCGCTGCATTGGCAACTTCCTGGTTAAAGCATGTTGTAGCTCATCTTCTGTCAGCGTCAGTTAAACTGGTTCAAAATAGGTCCTCATTGACATTGGAAATAGAACAAAATCAGCGAGAGCTAAGTCGGGCGAATGATTGAACACTGTGAGGGCAGTGGCGTAACTACCGAGGGGGCAAAGGGGGCAGCGGCCCCCGGGCCCTAAACTTCAGGGGGCCCAACGGGCCTCCTGAAGTTTAAAGCCCGGCAGGTCCAAACTCCGTCCCGTATAAAGTTTCAATGAGTCCGGGAAAAACACTCGCTATTGATCATTTTGCTTTGATGTTTCTGTTTATGAATTTAAAAGAAATAATTGAAAAATGATAACCAAAAATGCTTTGGCAAGAATGGGACTTACACTTGGCAATTAAGGGGCCCGGTGAAGATCACGGCCCCCGGGCCCAGAATTTGAAGTTACGCCACTGTGTGAGGGCATTGTGGGTTGGGGGGCTGTCTTAGTGTAGAATCAAGCTATTCTTCCACAAATTCGGCCTCTTTTACTTCACACACTATCTTAATGTGGCCAGAACTAGTTTGTAATAGTGTTTGTTGACTACCTGTCCTTCAGGAAATCACTCTGCTAATGTCACATCATTATAAAAAAGCTGTCAACGTTTGCTTTAAACTTGCTTTATACATTTTGTTTTGATGCCGCGGTCTTCCAATGCATAGGTTGGTTTTTAGTTCTTATGGGAAAATTCAAGTTTCTTCGAATTTAAGCACATTTTATAAAGCTTGTATCGGTTTCAATTCGCTATAAAATGTGAGAAGTTTTGGAACAACCTTGGCGCAAATTTTTTTCATGCTCACTTCGATACGTAGAAATTCCCTACGTAGCCTAGTCTCCGTCAATATTCGCCATTTCGACTATCATATACAGATTGCGGCAGGTCACTAGGACCATAACAAAAGCAAGGGGACTTTACATGTGGCCGCAATTGTATTTAAAAAAACTTAAAAATCGAATATATACCTTGTATTTATAATGATCCAAAAGACCTACCGCTATCGTACATTGATTGTTCTTTTGTTAAAACCACAACGACCACATGCATATTCTCCTTGCTTTTGCAATTATCCTAGTAGCCTGCCGCATTCTGTATAGTGCAACTAGTGGGTTCTTAATTATCAAATAATCATTTCTGTTTACACGAGATATATTGATTACCTAAAACAATATATCAAGTGGAAACAGAAATGATTTGATAGTCAGGAAGACAAGAGTTGCATTCGACTAGATTATATCACGAGTCAATAAGCAATGTTTGAACAGTTTATTTAAAAATAATAAAAGTACAGTTAGTGTGCTTGTTATGACGATTGTACTTTCAGCAGATAACGCAATGTTTGTGAATGTCTTTGACTATCAGTTATTAGTCAAGAAGGTATATAGTACAGTCAAAATAGTGTAAAAATACCATTGACCTGGGCAAAATTGCAACACAAATGGTTCTTTTTGCATTATATTGTGAAAAGTGTGTATTTTAACATACTAAAAATCCCCATTAATCCCGGCCCGAGAAATCAGTCAAAATCCAAGATGGCGGCTGAATTTCCCGATTTTTGCCTTTTTTCTCTATGTTGCTGCATTTATTGTGGTAAAAAAGTTAGTGTGCACTCAAAATAGGTACTTATTATGTACTAAAGCATGCCATTTACATCAACTCAAAATCCCCATTAATCTCGGCCCAGGAAATTAGTCAAAATCCACGGTGGCAGCTGAATTTGCCATGTTTGAAATAACAGAGCTGGGTCAATAGTTGCCTCCTCTTTGTTGAACTTAATGAATGATACAGAAGAAATGGTTTTTGCCTTGTCATTTCGTTTCATTTTATAAGAAAATACCTCCTGTCCCTTCATTTTGTCCACAATCTCCATACCAATGGTTTTAAATGTTTAAAAATTCACATGTTCAGCATCTCTATGAACTTATAAAATTAACATTTCAGGGAAAATTTTATTTCGAAATGTTATAATGAGAAACCGTTCTAGCGACTGTCAGTATAGTATTGCTACAATCCCTAAATAAGTATATTAACATAATTAGTCAAACATCGATTTCACCTAATATTGGCTACTTTTTCATGAATTCTGTTAAACCAATACTACTGTTCAGTCATCGATGTAATTGCAAACTTGTTTGTTGAATACACAAAAGAACGCGTACACAAGCAACCACTCATAGCTGTAAATATTTAATACCTCAATTATGTGCAATCGGATGAATTAATCAATACTCCCGAGAAAGCTAAAAAGTAAACAATAAATGCAGCATTAAGAAACATACGTTATTGTGTATATGTTACACCAAAACACCGAAAACACTCAATGATCGAAAAAGCAGCTACAACGTGTTGTGGTCGGTGTTAAACGACCTAACCTTGAAATCAGATAATTATTCACTTTGTGGTCGTTTTTATTGACCACGACGCGCAACGGGCAACAGAAAAATAGCCACAATGCGTTGTGACCGCTGCAGAACGCTCTCAAACCATTTGCTGATTAGCAGGATTGATAAGAATACTTGAAATTAGATAAGAATACCTATACCTAAATTTATTTATTTATTTATTAATCACAGACAGCAAAACTAAAATAAAAATTAACTAAGCCACCTTTGAAAATCTAGTAAAAAAATAAGAGGAATTGTGTGCCCTTGCAAGCGTTACTGTAACACCAAAAATTGAGAATAACCACAAAACGAACACTTATTTTATTTATATGCTTAGTCGTGCGCATTATCGTAGAGGTCAGGCCAGACTGAGGTTGCTTGAGACGTGAGTCTAAGCTGAAATTGCTCCTATTATAAGTCAAAACATCCGTATCTTTGAACCAACCTCTTGCCGCTAATACCACGCTGCAGTCTATAGTAGATTGTATTTCTATAAAATTCGCGGTAGTCTTGATTTAATTTTTTCTTGACAGTGTAGGCCATCTAGTTACATTTATGAATTTACTAAGCGAAATTGACAGACGTTTATTTAAATAGGCTAAATTAACTATGACGGCATTTTACTTGCTTATTAACTAGAAAAGTGCCGGGAACAATTATTTGCTTAATAAATAGCAACTCAGCTTTCTTGTGAAACAAAATTGCAATATATACTGAGATGGTATTGAGCCCGCTACTCAACCCTGCTTGCAGCACAACAAATAAGTAAAACAAGTCAAATAGCACAGAATTGGGGTAGTTCATGCAACTGCAAGATTGAACGTAAATTTCAATCCGTAATTACATTTGCAAAGAAATGCTGGTAGTAATGAATTGAATTGAATAGAAAAGACAAAGGGCAAAGCTCGTTTTTCATAGATTGGAGTCGATAATTTTAAATTAGCCAAAAATAAGAGGTTTGTGCAAAATTAAAGCCGAACCAAAAGAAATAGAACTGTCACAGAAACGTTTATAATATGTGCGTGTTAATTGAAGAGTAGATGTCAGAATAATTAAGTAGGATATGTTTATGGGCACTTTAAATAAAGGTAATAGAAGCAGAATTATGATAATACTTTGCAACGAGCATAAACCAAACAGAACAGGGCAATTAGAATTATGGGACAGCAATATTCGAAAATTTGGAGAAAAGAGAACAGTTACGAAAATTACAAGAAATGGACACAGCAGGATGTGAAACAAAATTGGTGACTGAACAAACAAGTCAGTGTAATTACGTGAGTGATAAGGACAATTTACATAAAGCAAAGTGTAGCGGCGCTATGAGACAATTTAAAACCGAATTGAATGGACAATAATTTAGAAATAGTATTTTTGTAAAACATTTTAGTTATAAGAACCATTAGAGAAAGAAGTTATTGTATTGTATTTGGTAAATTTCCGTTTTGTATAACTTAGATAGGCAATTGTTATTAACGACGAGTATCCAGAGACAATTGAATAAAATTATTGAATGGCAACCAGTTTTTGTGCTCTATGAAATTTACATATTTTACCTAGTAAATCATTAATTTTAGCGATAAAAATTACACCAGTGTATCAAAAATTTGTCAGTGTACCTGTGAGAATGTGGGGAACATTTTCCCTCACCAAAAATTTCATCGTTTTCATCGTGACCACATCCCGAGGACATCGGGGAAGCCAACGCAATTCCCGAACATCAGTCAAGGCACATTTTGAATTCGTGAACCCAAGATTTTAGCAGCAGCATACCAGCACAGCGTATAGGAGGCTCCCACAACGCTAGCAGCACCGTAGGACCCCGTATCCGGCAGATATTACCAGGATCTGCAGTCCGAATGAGCTGCCGCAGCTTTCATCAACAAGGTACCAAATTTTACTAAAAGTATCGGTGTTGGCAACCGGAAATTCGCATGACTACTAGAGCAAACCTTCATGAACGAGACCCAGGCAGAGTTTAGCATCCATCAAAAATCAAATATCCAGTAATTGCCACAAATGAGAATCAGTGACGCTAAGGGCGCGATAATTCAAAATTTACCTGATAAATCGCTCATAAAACACCTTTTAATGGTTTAAATCACAAAAACGAAACACTAACCAAAATAAACCGATTTGTGCTAGGAGTTTGACAGAAATTGCTTCTGCGCGCTTGAGTTAAATTTATATTCCAGTGGCGTATCACACGAGTTTAATATTAACGTATCCAGGAACCCAGCTTTGAGATATGAGTCATCTTGCCTACCGAGCTAGCCTCTGTAAGATTAAATTGCAGATAGATGAAATATAATAAAGGGCACAATACTGTTTACTTTATAAATAATGAACGAACCCAGTGAGTATTTTTAGTCAGTCGAAATTTGACCTAAACAAAAGAATATTTGCAGGTAGTGGTAATTGCTATTTATTTTATCATCTTCATTATAATATTACAACACAGATGAAACCATTGCAATACATCTCCTTTCAATAGATCTAACCAATGGAAATGTCAGATGTCATTTTGACATTTTTCTAACTAGATGTTTCACACTGTTAAAAAATAACTAAATCACGGCCTACTGCAAGTCCTCCAGAAATGAAAACAACTATATAAACTGTGGAAAATCTGGGAGCTTCTTGGATCTCGCACAAATGCTTCCGTTAAAGCAATCGTACAGTTCATATTCGAGAAATAAAAATTATTTGTGGTTTGTTTAAACCTTAAAATTAGTTAAGTGATGAAAAAAATTTTTCTTTCAGAATAAAATAAATCTTGAATGACTGATTTGTTGTGACAGAGGCATGGCTCCTGCTCTTTATAGCGAGTTTCCACTGATTCTGAAGCATGTAAACAGATATTCAGCCGGCAGTTTGCTACTGCCAGGTATTAAGAACATGATTTCTTTTATAATATTAAGCTATGATGGTATATATACTACTAAGTTTTAGCATGAAGTGAAGCGGAACATCGGTTGGAGGATAGTATTTAGTATTCCAAGCTACTCCTCTTTATAAAGAACGTTCTTTTAAATTTAACGACAAAGTCGGCGAAGAATTTATTGTGAACATACCACATCAACTGTTTCAACCGAATGTCACTTTGCATCGGTTGGAATTTAGTAAATTGTGTATTTAACAGAATCTTTCCTTACAGAAGATCAGCTACTCTAGCCAGACGTATTCTGTAATCTTCTAATGGAATATGGCAATGCTCAATCCATGATCATTATGAAGAGTTTCGGCAGAAATTTCCAAACCTTGCTATGCATTATAACACTTCTCGTTGTTCTTTGAATCACTGCATTGAAGTTTTCTTGGGTCGCAACCATTTCACGCAAAGAAGGCAGCTGCCGTGCTCCTAGAAGAATAACGGAGGTAATTGAAAATGTAAGACAAATTATGGAAGATGACCCTCGAACCTCTGCCATTTATCTCACCAAGTTCAGTTGTCAGTTGGCACCTGCCACAAAATATTAAATAAGACATCCACGTGTATCCCTACCGTTTGCAGTCTGTGCAACAATTACATGAAGCTGACTATCCTCAGCGTATCGAATATTGTCAGTGGTTCCTAAATACCCTCAATAATGACTTATTGGAGAACACTTTTTCACAGACGAGGCCTGGTTATATATATATATACATTAATTCTCAAAACGTGCGTTGGTGGAGTTCGAAGATGCCTAATTTTATTTTAGAGACACCTCTTCATCCTAAAAAATAGGAGTGTGGGCGGCTATTTCAAAGCGTAGAATAATGGGTCATAATTTTTTGAAGGTAAAACTAAGTAAGACAAAAGTGTTTATTTGTTTAAAAATTAACGAAGATTTTTTTCAGGCACTCTCACTGCAGAAAGGTATTGAGAAGAGATTTTATGGCCCTTGCTCGTAGAACTTCATGACGATAAACTCAGGTTTGGTTTTTCCAACACGGCGCACACAACAAATGATACCTTAAATATAATACGAACATTTTTCGATAAACGCACCAATATCTTACCCTGCCAGATCTTGCAAACTCAGGCGATGCGATTTCTTTTTGTAGCCGTATTTAAGGAACACCATTTTCCAGCATCCAATACATAACATAAATGAACTGCGGCACAAAATATTGGAGAAAATTAATGAAATTAATAGTAACCCAAATATGTTAATAAATGTCAGCAATGGAATTGTGCGAAGAGTTCGACCGTGCATGCCGTTAAAAATTTTGATCATTTGTTAGGAATTCTTTTTTATTGCAATAAATTACAGTTAAATTATTACCATTTAATGGAAATGTACTGTTTTAAAGTTACCTTTAAACGTTTGCATTTGAATGCTTTCTTGTTGTTAAATCTGTTTATAAAAATAGGGTTAGGTACGTTTTGTGATATGATCACAGTGAACTTTTCAGCGCCGACTGCAACGTCAAATCGAAATGAACACCCGAAGTTTACATATACAACAATGATTTTTAACTTTCGAGACATTTTTTTTCAGACAAAATTTCGTTATAAAATAAATGAAAACACTTACTTGCAATAAATTACAGTAATTGATAAAATAGAGTTGTATTCGGTAGATTTTTTTCTACCCACTGCAGAAGATGATCATTTCTGAGCAGGTTTACATCCCAAAGTTCATTGCGTTACTCAACAACAACCATTCTCATAAATTTTGTGATTTATTGATGTACATGTTACGCTCAAGTATAGATTTGTTTGCAAGTTCCAGTTTCCTCCCAACTACTATCAATTCATTGTGGAAATATGTCAACTAAGCAACACATTTTTCCGTTCACGTAAAATGTATTTTTCCGTAGTACGGAGTGTGCGTTATAAAGAAGTAAAGATAAATTTAACTAGACGTACTACTGCACGCGTTAGACGAAGGTGTCAGTATTTAGATGCGTACGTTATTCAGAGGTGTCTGGTAGCCCTGTAATATACTGTAGTTTACAGTGTAGATCCATAATTGCGGTACAAATAATCAGCTTTCAATGTTGGACTTTGGTTTTGAAAGACTTTATCAATTATTTATTTCCAGTTTACGCCCATACGTTAAAAGGTTTAAGGAGTTTTGTTTTTCCTGACGGCGAAAGTGCTTTTTTTCGTGCTATAAGCTACACTTGTTCTTGAAAAACATTAATGTAGAGGTATACCTGTGTTATAGCACTCCCGCCACTGACAATTAAGTGTCTACAAGGCAGAAGCGGCCTGTTACAATTGTCTACTAACCAAAGCTGCAAAACTATATTTAATTTGTTTTATTAATATTAGAAGAAAACCGTCAGAACGTATTTCTACGGTGTGAACATACAGCTGTCCTTTATTCTAGGGAGTCGAATCACCCTTGTAATTCTGAAACATCGGCTATACAAAACATATGCCACAATTTGCACCCCTTTAAGGTTGGGGCGCCTCTCCAGAAACCTTTTGACGTGCAATCCCTACACGCGCTGCAGCTTTGGTGGCAGCATCAATATAACAGTTAACTTGTGCTACATCAAAAGGCGTGCAGACCCGACATCCATTTAAGAAAGCAATTAAGCGCCTGACATATTAATTAGACTTACATGAGGTGTGGGGCTTGCGGGTTGATGGAGAGGGGACGACTGGCTGCCAGGGGGAGTCGATTTCTGTCGCAGTCGGGCCAGGGCAGTTCGCAGCCCCTCCGTTATAGAGCTTTCTCCATCGCTTCTGAAACATTTTTTTTTGTCAGAACATGAGACGGCGACTGTAATTAGTTTTTTAATAAAAGCGGCAACCTACGAGCTTTGACACTTAAAGCACCTACGCAGGTGGAGGCTTTTTCTTCTTAAAATAACCGTTAAAAATCTTTGCGATCAGTGTGAGAAAGTAATGGTAAATAACTCACAATCTCATAATCTATTCTTTAATATCGTTGATCGAGGGTAAACCATAGGCCTCAAAGTGAACCTATTGTGCTTCTCCAAGAAACGTGTGTGTTTATGTTTGTGTATAGTTTTGTTACTCTACCTCGTAGACCAGTTTTCAGAAGATGTTAATCGTATCTCAACATCGAATAGTCAGCCGGGTCAATGTCGATCCAGTGGACTGGAACGCAGGACTTTTTTGTTGTAATCCTGATACTCTACCCACTGCGTAAATCGGGATCGCTTTCTGTTAGAACGTTTAAATAAGTTATATTAGTACTAGCAGTCCAGTGAGACAAATGTCTCATTTAATAAAACAAAAAAGACCGTCCCGGACGGACCAGCGTCCCGCACGGACGGAAATCACGTGATTTCTCGAAAACCGGAAGTGTCACGTGACTGAAATTCGGTTCCTGACCTGACATGACCATTCCAAACATATAACTTTAATAACTTTTTTCTCTATCTCTTACGGTTTGGCTGCTAAAAACAGCGTCCCGGACGGACGGACGGACAGACAAGTCTATTATATATATAGATACATATCTCAAGCTATCGGACAAGCACACGGCTAATTAAAACAGTTCGTTAATGTAGCTTCACCAAGCTTACAAAAGCTCGGAAAACAGACCAATTAATTTTTGAAAGACAAGGCGCGACAATGCGCCAACCAATAGCAAACAACCTTAGTTAAGAAGTACATTCACCACAACAAGTAGATTATTCTGTTTCCAACTGACATACATTTGGAAATTTACGCGCGTTCTTATTTAATCGATTTTTGAGGGTTATTGTTGATATATACTTATCGGTGTTTCTTTTCCTTAGAGTTTAGATTTCTTGATAATAATAACCTCACAATGACTTGATTTTTCTACGTATTCCTGGCGGCAGTTAGTGCTAAACCATAATTTCAGTGCAAATTAAGGTAATTCTAATTCTTAATTAAAAAATGTGTTTCTTGAGATAATGTGTAATATTTTTTCACGTTTTAGAAACAGTAAGTAGTTATAAATGAGTGATAAATGGAGGAAGCTCATTCATTTTGAAGCAAGAAATGTTATCTAGAAGAATATCGAATTCTTCTATAACCAAAAACAGTGTGATCGATGGACATCTCCACTGGACAAAGCTAACGAATTAGTCTCTACGGCTAAAAGAAAATCATTAGCTGTTATAAAAGCTATACAATACAGAAGGAAAGTCAAACAGCTGGCAACCATTTGCTACGATCTCCAAAGAAGAAAAGAAGGACGGGAACTGCAAATCAAACAGTTATTTGAATTTAAATACAAAAATGACATGATGCCCGTGGATGAGACGCTCGGATTTAAATTCGCGTTCATAAGCGCTGTACTTCGAATCCCATCATCGGTCATGTTTTTTTTTATTTGGAGCTAATTTAATTCGCATTACCAAATGTTTTATTTTATCGTTTCAGTATTATTATGAACGTCAGTGAGGATCTGTTGATTTTTATAACTTTAATTTTGCGTGATTAATGTATTACTTCTCTCGTCTGAAAGACTAAGGAAGTATTGTAATCACGAAAAAATCAACTTCCGAGATTTTTTCAGACTTCACGTTTCAAGGTCACTAGATGACGAAAAAGTGGTTTTCTCAATTCTGTCTGTCTGTCTGTCTGTTGGCAATATAAATAGCTAAAAACTATTTGTTGGAGGAATACGATATTTTGCATACATATTATATATCTAGCTCGCATTTCATACAAATATATACAGGGTGAGCACCTTAAAAAAATAAAATTTTGTTTATTTTTGTGTTAATTTTGAAATAAAAGGAAGTACTAACTTTCACATAGGCTAGGCTTTACATTTTCCGAAAATATGACTCAACCAATAAAGAATAGTGTCACAAAAGAGTAAAAATGTTTCAATCATTACACCGTGCTCTTTAAGAGACGCTCACGCCGGACTTTTCCCGAAGAGACGCGGTAGCGCAGATGGAAGTTCACCGTACTTATATCCTCTGCGGAGATTCGGTTAGGTTCGAGCATTCTGCAGAGCTGTAGATGCGGCGGGTTCAAACCCCAGCGGGATACATCTTTTTTTATTTGAAAAAGTATTTAATTTATTAGAAACGTGAAGATATTTGTACTCCTAACTTAATTTGATTTTTAAAATTATTTAGCGCCACAATGTGGACGATGGAAGTTGTGGGTAAAGCCTTTTACAATTTTTTTTTAATTCAATATATAATAATAATAATAATATTTATTGTGCTATAATACAAAACAAATACATTGTTAACTAACTACTAATAGTAATATTAATTAAGGGACAAATGGAAGGGTTCAGCAACATGTAAGGTTACCTCCCAAGGGTGTATGTATATTTATATATTTTTATGTAATGTTTACAGTAGCGACAACCAACTCTCGAGCAAGATGATGATAGTGCATCGAACAAAACGCAAACTGATATACCAATAAAAGACATTGCCCTTACACAGAGGTATATACATATATGTTATTTACTATCAATAATGACTTTATTAACATCGATAGAACTTTCAATTTCTTACAAAGCTTGAATATTTAATATACTTGTATCATGTGTTACTTTTCACAAATGTGTGCTTTCGTAACTTTTATATTATTTATATTACTAATGGTTAGTGTAATATCGCAATGGTGTGCTCCATAAATTTTAATGTAGATGGACGTGGACACGTTTGCGACCCGACAGCGAACAATGTTGAAAACACTCTGAAGAGCGTTTTCGCAGCGTCATGACAGCTTGTTTCCTTTGTAGTATAACAATATGGCATGTACCCAAAATTTTATATGTCTGCGACCTGGTTCCGACGATCATGTCGCAGCGACTAAAACGCAAACACGGCCTTACCCAAAAAGAAGAAATGTATAATCATTTTCCGTACTCAGTCTCTAGTTTAGCTAAATGGTTGCTCGAAATTAGTTTTAAATGGGTGCAAGGCTACAACAGAAGCTTTCTGAAGGAATAGCCACAAATCCAGTTAAAAAATTTGTATTTTTAAAAGTATACCAATAATCCATTAGAAGGTATTATAATTCATGAAACATGGATTTTTCAGCAAAGGACTCTAACATAAATATGTGGCAAGATGGTAACCCCAGCACTTCTGTGAGAAATACTGGAAATGAATACCGTTAAATAATTGTTTATGCAGGGTACTCCCAACACATCTGTAATTTTTAAAGCATAAAAAGAACTGAAGTTACCACGATAACAACAATCTCGAAAATTTCGAGAACTGGTTTAATTCCCATCTTTTTCCAAATTTTAATAAGCCTTCGTTAGATTTATGGATTTCATTGCTGACTGATGTGGAAGATTATTACATTGTTCTAAAACTATCTATCGTATATTTTTAATACAGGCGTGTTGATATTATGAATGTTTCAATGGGTATTATTTCAACTATACCCGGGGTTTATATGTGCTTGGTGGCACTATATTTAGTTTCTACCACATGTTCATTAAAAAGGTCTATACTGTGGAAATTCAAACCTATGAATAATATGTTGGTGACACTGTAAGTCTATGCCAAATTCTAGGTTATTATGTTAGGTTTTCCGTTAGTTTTGACACAGACTGACGCAATACCTAACCTGCTAATCTCGAATTTGACATAGACTTACAGTGCCAGCAACATATTCATACGACCATACGTTTGAATTTCCAAAGCCGCCCCTTATGGACTTTTTAATGAACATGTAGTTTTTGTAAAATTAACTAGAAACTGTAATAGCTATTAACATATCTAAGAATGTTATGATTCATAACATCCGTGATTTGTTCAATAGTTTATCGGTTGCTGTATGTTTATGGTTGCCATGTACGGTAATGGACTATTACCGTACAGATCATTTATGATTTAGTTACCAGCCTACTTTTGTATATGTAAACAAGGGATTAATATCCTGCAACCGATAAAAAATTTAACAAAAATTAAATAATTCTAAACTATAGAAAGCCATGATTTTGGCTGAATAGCTGTCAAATCATTCGTAAGTTCCGTCATTCATCAATCAGTTCTTTACTAAATTTTTAAGTGAGCAATATGAAATCATTACAAACATACTTTCCCCAATCATCTAAGCAAAAAAACATGAAAAAAGTGCACTGGATGAGCGAACACATCGGGCATCTTCCGGCTACAATTGCAGATCTACCTGATGACATTCTGAAAAAAATCTTCTCCAACTTGTCGAAGCAGGATATATTTTATAATGTTCGTTTCGTTTGCAAAAGATGGAACAGTTTAGCCGCCGACCAGACTGACTTATTATTTTGGTTAGTATAATTGTGGTATGTAATTTTGAACCACTTGAATGTGACAAATAACCAGTTTAACTGGAGATCTCGTTTACAATTAGAAGAAAACGCATTATAATGCTATGTATGGAAATACTATTGTTCATGGACGTTCCTAGGAACCAGGTGGGCAGCAGCATAAAACTATAAATTACGATAATTGATCAACTGCTATATTACTATAATTACAAAAGCATTGTCAAGACATATACCGAGCATAGCAAATGATAAACACATTAAAATATGATGATGATGATGATAATAATACCGTTATTAATGAAAGAAACACAAAAGATACAGGGTATGGATCTATACTTTGGTAAGCATGTGTATAACAAGAGGAATAGAAGCAAATATAGATATCTGTTTAACAGCTGACCGTCATTGGGTGATCTTGATGGGATACTTTAACAATGCAAAAATAAAGGGTACATTTAGCAATGATTTTGGTTATACCCTTTCGGTGAACTGACCATTGCAATATTTTTTAATTTAAATACCCTTTATGATATTTGAGCATTTAACCATATCAAAACACAATAAATATAATATTAAAAGCAGGGAAGTTTCAATAAAATTCGTTATCAACACAATGCCCCAAAAAATGCCTCAGGAAGAAATGCCTCCAGAAAAAACGCTCTTGGAAGAAGTTAACAAGAAAACCAAAATGTAACTACGAACTGACATTGACGTAGACAAGAACGTTAATTTTAATGAATTTCACGTATAAATAAGTTAAGTTTTGTCAAAACATTATTAACAGTTTCTGTAGTGTGAACAGTTCAACACTGTCTTATCTCTGTACAGTAAAGGGTAACATCATTACTATTCCAGGATCAAAAAAAAAACGTGGAGTTTAACTCTTATGATACCTTTCAATTAGTAATAGTTGGCTCTTATGCTGATAACGAGACGATTCTAATATATTAAATTGATTCATTTTACAAATTACTTTTAAAGAACGTCAATAATATAATAAATACTGTCACAAAAACTAAAGTCAGCAGACCTGTATGGTTTCCAATATAATTTTAAAAATATGTTACTTACTTTTCACTTTTTTGAGAAGATTCAATTCAATTCACAACAGTATATAATATTTACTTAAGGTGGTTTTTCATGTAAATAGTATTATCGGTTTGCAGAAAACATGAAGGCATAAACAAAAAGAAAAAATATCCCGGGAGGTGATGGTCTTTGAACATAAATATGTTAGTATACAAAAACGCATTATGTACCATCCCATTATCTGTACAGTCAGTTATACCCATAGTTATCCTAATCCAATGTAACCAGTGGCATTTCTTAGCTTATTAGTAGAATACATTTTTGTTAGCCCAGACCTCTGGACATCTCTGGTGTGTAACTATATTTACTATTTACTTTATTGCAGATATGATAAATCGGTTCTTTAACATAACAATTTCAACAATTTGCAAATCGCTTGTAGATAGTAAGCTATTTTGTGAACTGTATATACAAACAATCAGAATAATATATGTATGTATGTATTATTTGTAAACTCATTTTACCTTGCAGTGTAGAGGTTGGTGCTTCGTACTCTAGCAACTGGCGGTACAATGCTCAACTTGCCCCGGATTCGGGTTACAGAGTTGGAGCGCGCCTTTTGTGCTTGCGCAGCAACCATTGTGTCGGGTGTGTCTTCGTGATCTGTTGACATTGTCACTCTATCTCTTAGGTATGACGTTCTGAGTAGAGCACAGTTAATTTGGTGCCTAACTGGAAATGGTCTCGCCGAGCCCGATTCCAATCGCCAAGGCTGCGGAAATATTCCGGCCCCCGCAGGATTCGAACCGAAGACTTGCTTAATGCAAGCCTCGTGCTTTCCCAACTGCGCTACGCGGTTTCTTAATAATATTTTGCGTAATAAAAATGTATTCATATTCATAGTGGATGCTTCGAATTGTACTACCTTATATATTTAATCAAAAGGCTTTCTTGCTAAAATAGTCTAAATACGAATTGTACTTAGCCCATATAAGGCGATTAAAATTATATTAAAACATCAATCATCATTTTACTAGTCACTACGTTAGAGAACGTTTTCCTTCGGTACCACCTCTTTTGGTTTCTAGGCCTAAATTGTGGCTAAATAGCTACTTATATATCAAGTTGCAAAATGAAAGTTTTTTACACTAGACGTGAAGTTTACCCTACGAGCGCTAGCAAGTTGGGTAACACGTTGTGTGAAGAGCACTGATTTTGCAACGTGTTGCATACAAGATTTTCTGTAATATTGAGTCATTAATTTTTATAGTAAATAAATGTACTTAAATCTACAAAGTTGTTCGAAATTTTTATATTAGCACTAGTGTCAATATGAAATCTCTAGAATCTCTGTATAACATTGTTAGGTTAGTTAACATAAGAGTTGAGACATGTGCGATGCCCGTTTTTCATTGGTTGGATCCAATCTCATGGAGTATATGTTTTTACACAATTTGACAACTCGTTTTTAAAACTGAATAACGAAATGTCTAACTTTATATGCTGTCACCATGCCAGGCTGATCAGCACTTAATTGTAACGATAGAACAAATCAGACATCTGTTTACAGGTTTCTCAAACTATCAACATTGAAAGAAATGGTGGAAGATGAAATTCTTAAGTAAAGATAGATCTCGCTTGTATAATCAACTGTAATACCATAAGTACTTCGATATTATCGGGTTATATGTCGATAACTTGTTGCACAATAATAAAAAAGTGTCAGTTTGACATGATGTGTTATTGTGCAGGAAGTTTTAGACGTATAGCGCACGCATTGTATTCGATTTTATTCTTGTTCGAGTAAATTTAAAGGACAGAAAGAAAGATTTTATTTGCACCTTGATTTGTTTGTATTGACCTGGATGAAGGTTGTCTCCATGGAATCAACATATAAGTTGACAATAGTATATTACGCAACAAGTTTAGAAAAGTGATGTTTTACTGAACAAGTATGGCTGATTTTGAGTACGAGCGTTAGCGAGTACTGTAACGAACTCTTCACATATCACACCTTCGCAACTCCACGGTCTGCAAATGATAGTTTCTTCAGTTGACGGGTGACACAAATTGACATTTTGCATAATGTACGATAAAGCTCTGTAAACTATATTCATTTTCAAACTGCGAACATTGATCTTTTGACCTTCCTAAGTCATTCACTTGCGCTTCCCACGGTCCAATACATATGGAAACACTGTTGTTCACTGTAGCAGTATGATCCATATCGTTTAATCTTGAACAAAGATTCATTTTTCACAAAATTCTCCATAACACGGTTGTGTGTCTGTCTATCAACAAACTTTCACAGCCATTTTCGCTCGCGTAGTTCGCACATCCAAGGCACATGTTGACCAAATGCATTCAGCGTCTACAATCACACGCATTCATAGCCTGCGTTGGTAAAGTACGTTCAGCAGCCACTTCCACGTCCTGCTCCTTTTGCTCGCGCGTATCCAAGGCCTATGTTTATGGGATGCGTGCAGCAACCACCTTTCACAAAATTCTCTGGAACACGGCTGTCTGTCTGTTAATCGGAAAACTTGCACAGCCTTCTCCCCTTTTCGTAATTTCCATTTCCATGGCATATGTTAACCAAATGCGTTCAATGTCCACAACTACAAGCATTCATAGCCATGATGACCGGATACGTGCAGCGACGTGCAACTAAACGCGCTCATGTGCGCGCTGTCTCCGGATGCGCATCTCCGGATGCGCATTTTCCGATCACCGCGATACAACCTGCATATACGCAAAATCAATCGTAAACATCGGTCGCTTGTCCAGAGAGACGGGTGCATTGCAGACGCGTACAAACACTGCTGCTTCCGCGTCATTCTGTAAATTCACATGCAAATATGCATTGCTTTCTTCTAGCAAATCAATTTTCCCTTGAATGTTTTGCGTTTATTGGCCACTTCTGCAGTTTAAACCACACCCGAGACTTGCGCTGGTCCAGTGCGTGCAGCAAACCCTTGTACTCGGTTGAACTATTGGCCCTCACACATCCACAGTGGCGTTCGCAGCCTGCTGCCGCTGCTTGCATGCACCCATGACCCGTAAATGCAGCAGCAACTCATGTCCGGTCTTGTATCGTCCCCAGGCACGCCTCTTCGATCACCGAGATACAACCTGCATAAATGCACACGATATGCAGACTATATTGTATAATAGACCTCTCACACTTCTGCAGTTGCGAACCTCTAGTTAAATTTTCTTAAGTTGGTGAACACACAAATAGCTACATGTCACTGGAAGACATTGCCGTGACAGTCAGTTTCATTCAGCTGATGTCGCCTACTTTTCGGATCAATAAAGCTTCCACGCTTCCATGTGTTTATTTGTTTGTTGCCTATTATATTTTTACTTTTTCATGCATGCTTGCCTTTTTTCTCTCTTTTTCAGCTTTTATTTCGGAAGTAGAAGGAGACGCTCGATCAACGACCAGACTTGTGTGACCAGTGGCAGTGTATGCGTAGTGTTGTGTTATTATTTATTATTTATTGTTACTTATTATTAGTTATTGCTATTAGTTTTTAGGGATTGTTGAAAAGATCCAGCAGGTTTTGGAGCTAAATATAATCCTGTTACTTCCCTACGGGATTGTATTAGTTTTCCTACCTAGCCTCCCTCCCTCCTCTTCTTGGGGGGGGGGGATAATGTTACGATCTAGCCATCTGGTTCATGTTGTGTACGTTACGATCGTAAACAAAGTTAAAACAAGTTTATTATATGGGTTTTATGAAACAACAAGCGTCTGTAGGCTTTCTAAATTTTTGTTTAAAGTACTTTAATTTTTCGCTATTAAGATGATGTCGCCTGCAGATATCACAAACTTTCTCTATTTTCGAATAACCTATTTTATAGGGCTTTGTATCCTTTCTACTATTTTTTATTGCATCTTCTAGGACTAGTAAAAACAGTAATGGGCTGAGCATGCAACCTTCTCTAACTTCTTCGTGGTCTTGAATACTTTGAATTTTTCGTGTCTTATTCTTACATGATTCTTGGTACACTAACGGGCGTATAAATCTCGTACATCATTTAAAGCTATGTGTGAACATAAACCAAGCATTTTTTAACATTATAGAACGTTTAAAATTTTATGATCAAGACAAAAGTTTAATTCCATATCAGATTTATTTAAAAATAAAATTTGTCATCGTTTTCCCGTTAGAATTCGGATTTAAACTTAATAATTTAGAATTAAAATTAAAAACAATCAAATTGTAAATGCGAAGATAAAATGCAGTTTTTTCCCAAATATGAGAAAAAATAACAGGCTAAACGTGGTGCAAAACAATAAACCAGAGCTGGTGCTTAGTTTTCATGTCCAAAATGTTACTCTAAGCAAGGGATGCACGGCAACAGAGCGGCAGGATTTGGGGGCGGCAGCTGGGCGTCATTATATAATTGATTTTTTAAAATTCGAAGTTTAAAGTTTCTTTCTAACGCTATTGGTAAAATAAAATAATTTTGATTTTTATAAAAAAGCATAATTAATGTAGTAGAAATCACGAATTTAAGAAAAATGAGAGGAAATACGAAATATTTCCATATAATATATGAGAAAAGAAGAATATAGGATCTAATAAAAAAATGGAAATAGAATTAGAATGAACGAAGATAAGTTGGTAAAAAAAAGTAAAGAAGACAGTTAACGTCTAAAAAGAAGAGAGGAACGAGACCAAAGAAAACATGGACAGATATCATAGCTAAGAAAATAGAAAAAAACAATTGGAGACATAAGAATAATAGCCATGAAACAAAAACCTCGGAGAATGTGAGTCTAGCATTAAGCATCACATATCCAAAGCTTTGCAATAGAAAAAGACATAAAAAGTACAAGATATCAGTAAATGAATATATACTCAGTATACTGGGTGGAGTATTAGAAGATTAAATCTTCGTTCATCTAGGGTAATCGAAAGTTGAAACAGACGTTTATTGGCGAGCATAAATTGAATAATGCAGTGAAAAGCTAATATGTAACAATTATGTGGACCTATGTTCAATAAAATGTGGAGTTTATTTTAATTCATCTATAGTTAACTTCATTGTTAATTAAAAATCCTGGAAAATTGTCGATAAATAACCGCCTTATCCTTTTCATTACATTTAGCTTCCATTCGAAATAGCATTAAAACTAAGTACGAATAAATTTAAATCCAGTGAAAAACACCATCCTTAGTACAATGAAGCAACCTGGTTTCCTCCTGAATATAAAAAATACTTCGAAAACTTTTTTAATTTCGTCTTAAATCCATAACAGCATAGCTACATTATACGAAGAGGAAATCGTATTGCACGTTTGAGTAACCACATTTTGCTTAACAAAGACGAAGAGAGAGGCCTCCCTACATAAAAAAAGAAAATATTTCGGTTCATAAGCTTTTCGAAATGAAATTACAGGAACCGTAATAAGTGCAAAATCCATCGATATGTTTAACGTGTAAAAAATAATGTAATAACGTCAATTAAATAAACGTTACCTTAAGATGAATTTATTTTTATGAAATCAGTGCGGTAATAGGTATGTTAGAGTAGAAATAAACAGCTTTACTTTAAGTTCTTCAACTTCAAAGCTAAAAAGTAATTTCTACCATCATTTAATTAAGAAATAATTAGAGGGCGCTCATTAAAGGAGGGTAATAAATAAGACAGGACATTCCCCTAATAGTACATTTGTTTCAACAAAGTTTAGATATTCCAATTTAAATTAAACTGAAAATGAAAATTTCCCTAGGGGGACATTCCTTTTGAGCATGTCATTAAATAGTGTAGTCAATTTCACCATTACTTATATCTGTAAATGAATTGTGCTAGTAACTATAATGCAGTATAATACAAATACAACTAAAATAACTTCAGATAATTCTGTAGTAACTTAGACTAAATGCACTATTAAAATTTGTCTTTGTAAATGAAATTTAATAAGATTTAAGCGCTTGGTATTTCACAGGACGAGAGCAGGTCTACTCATTTAAAAATTCATTAACTGGAGAAAGGCACAAAGGCAATCTGGAGTTAAAGTTAGTTGAAGAAATATTTTAATTAAATGCAAGGTTTGTACCCACACAAGAATTTATAAGACGTTCTTGGTGTTGAAACATTCTCTTGAAGCCTGATAGTTAATGGTAAACAATTTCTCATTTTGATTTCAGTGTTTGCTAATTTGAAGTTGGCTGTGGATCAAAGCTAGCTACTTCTTTTTGTTTTAACTTTAATATTAGCAAATAAAGTGGTATAAAAAACTGTTACAAGTAGGTCTGTAGGTACATGCATAAGTACGCGTTTTTCACAGATTATCTTGCAAATTAGTTGTGGTAATGGTAGCTTGAATATCACAAATATCTGTTTGTTTACTACGGCTGGGAATTGTATGATTTTGATTGAGGATACATCATGCAGTCAATATCAAACAAACTTTTACTGTATAATTAGGTTTTGGTTACATTTATCTTGGTTTACATATGACTACATGGTAGCTTCTTCAAAACATTGTTATATTAAAAAAAGTAGATTTTAGAGTTAATAAGTTGTTAATTACTGAAATACAGACTGTTTGAAATAATTAGATAAGTGAACATATAAACATTTTGTCTTGTGTTGTGCATTTTTGAGGTTATGTTTTCTTTTATATATTAAATTATGTATATACGTATATCTGTAACTCTATTTACCTTACGGTGTAGAGGCTGGTGCTTTATACTGTTGCATCTGGCGGTGCAATGCTCAATTTGCCCTGGATTCGGATTACAGAGTTAGAGCGCGCCTTTTGTGCTTGCGCAGCAACCATTATGTGAGGTGTGTGTATTCGTGATGTGTTGACCTTATTACCCTATTTCTTAGGCCTGTGGCTCTGAGTAGAGCACAGTTAGTTTGGTGCCCAACTGCGAATGGTTTCACCGAACTCGATTTCAATCACCAAGGCTGCGGAAAAATAACGGCCTTCGCGGGATTCGAACCGAGGACTTGCTTAATGCAAGTCTATCGCCTTCTCAACTTTGCTACGTGGCCTCTTTACATTAAATTATGTTTAACTTTTAAATGTAATGATTCTGCCATTTCTATAGTATTATTTTAAATTTAAAGATTCATTTTTTCTTCCTTTTACGATAAAGGCAGTATTGGGTTCGCAATTGAGTTTTCAACAGATGTTCACGTTTGAGAGTCCCCTGAACGCAAAAAACATGTTTTTGCTCATTGGTCTGTGTGTCTGTCTATCTGTCTGTGAAGAGAATATCTTAAAAACGAAAAGATGTATGGCGTTGAAACTTTATATATAAGTTTTGTGTACTATCTAGATGCGACAGCAAGCTTTTGAAAAAAATCGCATAACCGGAAGTAGGGCGTTATTGTATTGTGAATTTTCAGTTTTTTTCGATTTTTTCAAAAACGGATCTAACGATTTTGTTCAAAAATTTTTATTTCATTTTTAATGTGTATTGATGTGAGATAGGTGATTTTCCAGTTGAATGCCTCTAAAATGTGTGTCTTTTGTTTTTTCTTATTTTTTTATTAACTCCTATTTTAAATAGAACACCCGGTATATTATTACATTTTTGAATTCAGCTTAACATTTTAGAGAAAATTTGTCTCTTGAACTAACGCTCTATATTGTACCGTTTCCGTAGTTTGTAATTTTTGAAAAATGTTGACAGAAGCTTAAAAATTTAAAATAAAAGTTTTGGCTAATTATAAGATCACTGTAAAAGGTGTATCACACCAGATTTTTATGCAAACAAACCAGAAAAAGTTAATTAAATGACAGTGCAATATTCAACTTTACTGGGTCGAAACTTTTTAATTTGGCCCTTTAGGAAAAAACTTCACCATTTTGTATGGAGTTAATGTAAAATATGTTGCCAACTTTTACGACCACTTTGTATAGTTTGAGAATTCTGTATTATATTATAATTTTTTAAGGTAACAGTTGCCTGTACCGGTTCTCTTAGATTGATACTTTCGATGTTGATGTGGATTGTATCCCATATTTGTATTCTTTAAATATTGCCTAAGTAGATTGATGATTGATGTAGCGAAATATTTTCGAGTTTCGTGAAGGACTTGATCAGAGGAAAGAAGCAAAACAGCACGATAATCAACGTGTAGCAACGAGTAGCAAACATTTTAGAAATTATATATATATAAGCGAGTATTTTTACAGCTTAGTGCCGTCTCTCGCATCTCAAGCGCCAATAATCTTTGTCTTGCCAATCTTCGTCGTTTAGTCCACGGCTTTCCATCGCCTCTTGAACCTCCTGATTCCAATTTCTCGGTGGGCGTCCTCTTTTTCGTCTTTCCCAGGATATCCAACTCCACGCTATTTGCGGCCATCTGTTGGGATTCATCCTCCGCATATGGCCATACCACTTTAATCGTTTCTCCTCTATTTCTTCCAAAACGGTTTTTTGTGTTCCCATACTTTCTCGAATATCATCGTTTCTTACGTGTTCTAGTCTGCTCTTTCTACAGCTTCTTCGCAAAAAGTCCATTTCTGTTGCTAGAATTTTTTCTTTATTTCTTTTAGTCATCTCCCATGTTTCCGCACCGTATGTTAATATACTTTTTGAAATCGAATTGTATATTCGCTTTTTCGTCTGCCTGTGAACTTGTTTTGACCATAATAATGAATTTAATGTTTGTGTAACTTTTTTAGTCTGTGAGATTCTATGTGCAATTTCTTTTTGGCTGTTACTTTGCTCAGATACTATTGTGCCTAGATATTTGTACTGTTTGCAAGCTCTTATTGTGTTACCATTTATTTGTATCTCCTGAGCTCTCCCATTTGCTACCATATATTTGGTTTTGTCGAAGTTAATCTTAAGTCCCCATTTTGTATAGGTTTCGTTCAGTTTTCTGATCATATAATTAATATCATCCTCATCTGCTGCAAAGATTACTTGATCGTCGGCAAAAAGTAGTGTATGTAAGAAATTTCCATTTACATGTATTCCCATTCTGTTACATTTTGCTTGCCATTCTTTTAATGTCTCATCTATATACACTTTAAAGAGTGTTGGGGACAAGCAGCAGCCTTGTCGTAATCCCTTGGTAGTGTTAAATGGTTGTGATACTTTATTTCCAATCTTAATCACACTTTTTTGATCTTTATAAATTGTTGTGATCGCGTCTATGTAGGCCTGTGGTAGATGCCTGTTTTTTAGTACCTCTAGCAGTTTAATGATCGGTACCGTGTCATAGGCCTTTTCCAAATCTATGAACATTATATGTGTTTCTCTGTCTCTTGCAGACCTTTTCTGTATCACTTGGTTTATTGTGAAGATGTTATCTGTACATGATCTACCAGCTACAAACCCGCATTGCTCCTCTCCAATTTGAATTACCTTCTCTATTCTTTGCTTAAGTACTCGTCCATACAATCTCCCTATTGATGATGTTACTGTAATACCCCTGTAATTATTACAGTCTGTTCTACTCCCTTTCTTATAAATTGGAGTAATATATCCTAATTTCCAATCTGCAGGTATTTCTTCTCTTCCTATAAAACATCTATTAAACATTTGTAACAATATTTCTATAAGTTTACTAGGGGCGCTTTTAATTAATTCAATAGGAATATCTCCTGGACCCGGTGCTTTGTTATTTTTCATGTTCTTTAATGCTTGATGGATTTCCAGCTCTGTTATTGGTTCAATTCTATCATCTTCATCATCATTATCTTGCATCTGCATTGGTTGTTGTCTTCGATATTCTTGCCTACTTTCGGTTAATATGTCTTCGTAATACTTTTTCCATTTTTCAATTTGTATCATTTGAATATTTGTTCTTTGTCTGTTATCTTGTCTAAGGGTGTTTATCACTTTCCAGGCTTCTTTGGTTCTTGTTTCTCCTATATATCGCTCCACATTATCGCATATTTTATTCCACTCTTCATTTTTTGCCTTTGCCTTAGCAAACATTTTAGAAATTACTTCAAGAAATTCCACATCTTAAACGAAGTGACAGCGATCAAGTAATTAAATTAACTCTAATGGTAACAATATCGCTGGTTTAGGTAAATTTCGAAATATTACGTGGCTCTGCACTTCAGACGAACCTACTGCATGCACACTGTATGCATAAGACAGCATAACTTGCCTCCGCTCACGAGTTAGTTTCCCCAAACTTCTTCTTTGCTTCAGTTGCAACAAGAACTGCTAAACTCTAAAAGCAGATGAGCAGTGAAACAAAAAAGATTAAACCCAATAAGAACAAATAAATATCTTATAGAATAGACAGAACTGAGGAATTGATCCGAAGAAAATATTAGGATTTGTTCTCCTTCGTCTTAAGTAATTTATCTCTGGATGTGAAACTCTTCAAGCCCGGTTTTCTATTGATGACGATTGTTCGCTCATCTAACCTAATTGACACCAGCTGTTAGCTTTATAACATCTACCTTTTCTTCTTAAGTGATCAACGGATTTGGATGAAACTTGTTGCAAGGATATTGAACATAATTTCGGATTGAGAAACAGTTACAATCGTAATGGTCGACTTGTAGTTTTACCGTAAATGTCACTAAATTTGATATTTTAAATGGATAGTCCTGTATATTTTACATTTTTCGAAATCTACTCAAACTGCATACGCCAGTGCTGACAAATTGTAATTGTAATAAAATTTTCTATTTAATTGCGTGCTAAAAATAGCTTTTTCTTAAAAAAAAGTTTTGCAAATTTTATTAATCAAATTGATGAAATAGCTATTATCATGTGTTACTAGAGCTAACTGGAGCCGATGTTCTCCAATTACGGCCTTCTATGACAAGAAAAAAAAATTAAAAAAGGATTTTCGGTTTAGAAAAATGAAAATTTGGCATGACTGCCGTATGTAACGTACATTTCAAAAACAAAATATATAGAGTGCTCTATTTCAAGGTTAACGTAAATGGCACTTCCGATGAAAATTGACCATTTTAACTATATTTATCCGTCAATCAAAAATTATGTGTAGTATCCCCGTATCAAATTTTATCCAAATCGATTCATAAATAAAGGAGATATAAGCATACCCTGGTTTGATTTTCACCCGGTATAGCTAATACAAGCCAAATAAGGCCGATTCCAAGTAATTAAGAAACTAAAAAAACGTTCAATTCAGGTAGCTTATCTGGCGATTAGGGAATGGCGTGGCGAAGTTGCAGGTAGTACTGCATCTTCGTGAATGTTCCATTGTATACAAAAGTATCTGGGCAAGTCTTTTGGATTTTTAAACTGTCTGTATTCAATATCCAGATTGCCAGTTTCAACTGACTGATACTCTAGTATATTATTATACTAGTTTAATTAACAGGGCCTATTGTAGCACGAGTTTTTTGTATTGTATCTTATGGCTTGTGGTAGAAAACCATAGTTTTCAGGTTGCGCGAACGCCTCTGAGGTAATCTAACGACTGCCACCGAAATGTCAACCGGAATTAACGGCTTAACGTCCTCTCGGAGGCACGGCTGGCACACTATGGGTCGGACACCCGTCCGGGTGCCAACCGCCGCGAACGTTGCTTAACTCACGATAGAGATGGGCGATCTGCTCATGAACGGTTCATAAGAATCAGTTCTCGTTGGAGAGGGAGTGAGCCATGACTCACAAAAAAGAACGGTAGTTTCCTAAGCTCTTGGCTCACACAGCTCTCCCATACGCCGGGGTCGGTAGGTCAGTGGTAAGCATACTGATGTAAGGTCGCGAGTTCGACTCCCGGTCCGGGTGAGGTTTTCAAAAATACAAGAAATGCATATAAAAGCCTCTACAGAATGCCACCATTCGAAAGTGATGTAAAGCCGTGGGTCCCATGTTACTACGATGTGTAGCATGTAAAATATGCCTTGCTAGGGTTGGAACTCCTTTGTCTCGGCAAAATTCTAAGTAGGACTTTGACCATATGACCATAGCAGATGGTGTCTAAGGTAACTGTTACTCTGCATGCCTAGACCTTGTCCATTAACAAACAAACAAACAAGCTCTCCCGTACCTTTCTACCGCTCGTTCTCCTACTCCGCTCTTTAAGAACCGAGTAGCCGAGTCATGTTTGCGCTCAGTTCATCGTTCTGGTTCAGCTTCAGCTCTCTCTCCTAGTTTCGGACGTCCGTTCTTTCGCTCTTGGTTCATTTGCTGTTCAGTTTCACTATTCACTCTTCAGTAAAAACCCTATTTTATATCATTGTTTAGTTGTTTTGAGAACGAAATTAATAATACAGGGCTTGGATTCTTTGGAAGAAAACTTTGTCATATTTTTTTATTTTATTTTATTATTATCTCTTTCAAAGGGATGCAGGAGAGCTGGTGAGCTATAAAAAAGAACGATTCTGAGCGGTTCTTAGAAATGCAACATGTTGTCCATCTCTAACTCACGAGACTGTTCGACCAGTTCTTGGACCATGCGGCTATGCAAGCAGTGTAGATGATAACTCGCTCTATTCTAACAGTAACTAGAACTATACGCTTCTGATCGATATGGATGATGATTGTCAGTGATGCTACATGAAAAAGACAAAGAATGTGAATAATTCAAACATCAAACAGGAATGTACACGAGCTACAATGCTATAGACAGGATTAATAACCAATCTATCAATTTAATTAGCAAGCAATTACTCTTGACGTTATATTTCCAGAAAAGTTAATATATTTCTAAACTGCCATTTTCTTTCAAAAAAATTAGCTCAACATGGTTGTTTTTAGATAGTGCTTTTGTATCTTATAATAAAGTTATAAATACACTGTTTTAAAAAATTAGCGGACCACTATCAAAAATCACAAAAATTGTAATAGCATAAAGGCATAATAGTAACTAATTGAAATACTGTGGGATTATTTTAATCAAACTACAACAATAACGTAACCAATTAACACTCTCTTAACCTTCCGTCGGGCGCAATATTTTGACCGCCGAGTTCGGTCGCAATGTGCTTCATGGGCACCCCCCAAAAAAACATAATAAACACCTAATTAGGTTCAGTTATACAACTGTAAGTGGTGAGCATCATTATTAGGTAAGTCAAAATAAAATAAAACACAAAAATTTCTGCAAAAAAAAGACACTTATTTGACCTGACACAAATGAAAAGAAAAAAATTATTTACATGTTTGGGCGCAATGTTCCGGATAGTCCAGATTAATAAATCAAGGTATTTTGAGAAAATTATTAAAAACCTTTAGTATTTAAACTAGCAAACGTAATAGATGTTTTTTATGCAATTATTTCGAAAATACGTACCTTGAAAAAATGTGGCGAGTTCGGACGCAATGAGCATCTCTGAACAAAATCTGAATAATCTTTACTATTGAAGGCCAAACTCAAAATAAGTGGCAGGGTTGTATATAGCACACCAAAATAGTCAGCTACTATGTGCGACAGATTCCAACGCCCCCTAGCGGTGGCGCGAGATAGCAAAATTGCCGCGCTGTGCCTGTCAGATTAGTTGCGCCCGACGTAAGGTTAAATATAGAATAAAACAACGTTAATTGTTTTACAAAAACTTAATTACGAGGGCAGAATGATAATTGGTTACCCTAACAATCAAAGACAGGTTTTATATTTTGAAAATTATTATTATTTTTCAGCATAGCCTCTTAATTGCTCAATACATTTTGTCCAACGATGCTCTAAGGCTTTAATCCCATAACGGAAGTTGCTTTACTCAAGGTCTGCAAAATAGTCGTCAACAGTGGCTTTGACCTATTCAACGGATGAAATTTCGATATAGGCCTACAAAAATAACAATACTAATTAAGGTCTCATTTACGACCAGGACATCCGAAGTTGGGCAACTAATGAGACGGTGTATTACCTGCAAAATAGTTATTACGGAAACACTAAATTTTACAATTTTTCGCTTAGCTGCTCTAACTTCTATGCGTTTCTGTTGGTACCTTAATTTAATTTTCATATTATTGTACAGATTGGATAAATTTTTCAGCGTGTCAGTTATAAATGGTACAACCTTTGCATTATCTTAAGATAGCAACTTATAATCCCTGTCCGCTACTAAATAATTCTCTCATTTTTTAAGTAGATGAAAACTATACAGTGACCGCCAAAAAGTCGGCATAATACGGGAAAAATTGATTTTTCAAAAATACTTTTTACGACAATAATTTGTGCTCGTCTAAAAACCTATTTAAACGCTATCATATATATACCGAGTGATTTTTACTTATTTAGGAGATGGCGCTTTTTGATTTTTTTTTGGAAATTAGGTAAGATTTCAATGAGATCTTTTAGAGTGTTAGTTTTAGCTAACTGAATAATCTCAATACCAGAAAACACCTAATTTCTTTAAATTTAGTTAAAAATAATTTTTTAAATTTTTTATTTCACAAACAAGACTTAATTTTAAAATTCAAATTGTTTAATCGTTTAATGTGAAAACTTTTAAAGATTTATAATTGGAAAGATAACAAAATGTTAATTACTTCTTTAGGGTTTTTATTATTTACCGAAAAGTAATATGTTACAAAAATTAAGTAAATGTTCTTTTGCAGTTGTCTAAATGAGAACATTTTTAGAACATGCAAATTAGATGAATAAAAATCTCCTCAGTTAGACAACTGTAGAAGAAAATTTTTATAACTATAATTCATTAACAAAGCTAGATTACACTTTTAAGAAGCCATTTAAATGGATATTAATTAACATTGAAAAATATTTCTCCTAAAAGGCGCCTTGCACCAACAACGTAAAAATTATGTTAGAATTAAGTCTTATTGGTATGTGAAATTTTGAAAATATTAAAAAAATTGAAAAATAATTTCTTAGTTAAAGTTAAAGAAAATTAGGTGTTTTCTGGCCTTAAGATTGTTCAATTAGCTAAAACTAACTCACTCTAAAAAAATCTCGTTAAAATCTTACTTAATTTCCGAAAAATAGCACTTTTTGGATCTTGACAATTTCGAAACACTTTATTTTCTAAATAAGTAAAAATCACTCGGTATATATGATAGGGGCTAAATATGTTTTTAGACAAGCACACATTATTAACGTAAAAGGTTATTTTGAAAAATCAAAAATAAAAATTTTTGCCATATGATGCCGACTTTTTGGCGGACACTGTATACAATGGTTAGTTAGTTTAGTTAGTATATTGTTTAATTCCGCTAACATTATATTCAGAAACTAGGTAACTGACACTGTAATTAAATGCGCTAATTTGAACAATAATATGAATTACTAATCAATAAATTTGACACCGGTGTAACAACTCTTATTAAAGTTTTAAAATAAACCCCAAATAAACACAAAAATTAAAGTAACAACAAAAAAGCATAGGGCAGCTAAGCGAGAAACATAGTAGTTAACAGGGAGGAGACTACCTCACTATTCGGCCAACTTCGGGTGTCCTAATGACCAATGAGTAGCAAGCATGGGAGCTTAATTACTGTTGATGTTTTTCTGGGGCACAAATGGGCCGAAAATGGTGGTGGGCGCAAATGAGCTGGGCGCAAGTAGGCCGACACCTATCCAGTTAGGGCAATTTTGAGCTTAAGGAATAAGTGGAAGTCAGAGGAAGTCAACTAGAGTTAATAAGGTGGGTGCGGAAGCAGATCGTCCTTTAATTCGTTAACTTTCGCCATTGCAGTAACTGTAGCGTGAGCAAGTGCATTATCATGTTAAAAAATGATTTTCTTATGCGCGAAACCTGGCCTTCTTTGTTGAATATTTTGGTGCAATTGGACCAAAAGCCTAGCATAGCATTTACTGTTTATCATTTGTTCCTGTAGAAGATAATCGATTAACAAAATCTCTTCCTCGGTTAAATTATCGCACACCAGCTGTCATCAGCTCTTTTGAGATGCTCACAACATTTCATTTTCATTCAATTTTAGTCGTATGTTTTCAACACCATATCTTGAAATTTGGTAACCATTTCTGTTGTAGTGACACTTCTTTGGCGTTCAGAGCGATGCTCATCTTGGACGCACGTGTTAGACTTTACTAGCATTTTTTTTTCGGTCCCATATGATGGAGCAACTTCACTCACACACTTTCCGTCTATTTAAAAATGTTTGCACCTTTTAATCCCTTTTATACAAAAATGAAATAACCTACAATGGTCAGTATTTTCTATTATTAAACAAATGCAACATACGTTTTCTTTAAACAGCTGCTAAAAACAAACTATTTCACAAATGGACTATATATTTTCAGTGTAGCTCGAGTGAATTTGGGGCACGACGAGCGTAGCATGGAGTGCTCCAATGGAACGAGTGCTGCAATGTTTCTTACTAAACGAGTATAATATACTATTTTATATTCTTTGCATGAAAACTAATCTTTTGACATTTCATAAATGTGACAATCGGTCAGTTGTATGAAACAAGGTAGACTGCTTTTCATATGAGAATAACAATACAAAAAACAGTGCTAGGTATAATGGATTGTAGCATTGTTTTCAGTGTTATATAAACATATTGTGACGTCAAACTAGATAAACAGTGTTGTGTCAAGGTTGGTTTAATACTTAACCCCAAAACCGGGATAAAATACCTATATCATATAATACCTAGACTGGTTAGCAAGGGCGTTCAGTTTTACGGGTGAAGGAAGACAGGCTACACTGCGACACGTCCATATGTCAAAATAGGTGCTTCTGATACAACGCAAAACAGTGAAGCAGTTTGAATCTATAATTTACATTATTCATTGTGCAACACATTGCATGACAAAAATAGGAATAAAATTGGGTGCGAGATAATTTTAATTATTAAAAAGCTCCAGTTTACTAAAATGTTGTTTACTACGCGTCAGACAAACAAGATTCTTAAACCTCGGTATCTATATTTTTTTGCTTTTACGTCGCGCTGGAATTTAATAACATTTTTTGTAAGGCAGTATATGTATGAAAGATATTTTCTCATATCTAAAAACCACCTCAATTAAATTAAGTTAAATGAAAAAATTGTTTGGCGAACTTGTTTTTTTTTTATTGGACGTCGCTGCTACCCGCAGTAAGTACGAGTAACAATACAGTTACAATGGCTCTAAATTACTCTAAAATAATAACTATATTGGGTTGTTGCACTCACTGCCCTCTATAAAAGCTTTCTCGCAAAAGCGGAATTAAAACACTCTTAAATTTGGAAGCCTCCCAAGTTTTATCGCTGAAAATTCATAAAGTTGACACTTTAGATTAAACTGACACCCTGTGAGAAACTGCTGACATTTTGTGGATCGTTCAAGAAGCCATCGTATTAAAGCCTAAGACATGGGTTAGCCCAGCGATTGATGCTGAAAATTGCGAAATTGAAATTACTTGATGCGTAGTAACTATGAAACGTATTTCAGAAACTAATTCTTTGTCGATGTATTTATGTTTTACATCATATTATTGATGCTGCGTCTCTTTAAAAGTACATTTTAAAAAATCGAAAGCTTAAACTTAAACACAAATTAAATTTGAAAAATATGAGAATGGAAGCTGGAAAATATAATAAGAGATCAATCAGGCAGGCATTTTATATTTTAAATGAGCTTTAGAAATCGCATTACCTTGCATATCTGTGCAATAGTGAATTTCGATAAAGTAAAACTGCACATTAGAATAGCTTCAATTCTAATCTTCGTATGTCTCAATTTCATACGCTTCAGAGCTTTCATACTGCCCTCGCAGAGTATTGATTTATGTATTAACTTTTTACTCGCTAATGAACCTTTAAAACTTTTCATTTAGTTATGTATTGATTTCAATAATGTTCCATGGTCTTTGATGTAATTGCGGTGTATTTTCTTTAATTCAAATGGCGGAAAGGAGACCAGTGAAACGATCTACTTTCACACAGCTTTTTTTCCTATACAACAGAGAAACCCATCAGACTATCAATACAAACATGTGGCACCAATCGAAACAGTATTTTTATTTTCACTTTTTTGTTTAATTTAACCTCTTTGACAGTTACAAATAAAACTAGTACGTATACCTTCAGCTAAAAGTATATTGGTGCGCGATTGTGTTGGTTACTAACATGGATTTTCCTATAAATTGTTACCGTAGAATTGCTGATTAAAGCAATGCCCTGTGCCAGTTTTATACTGAATAGGCAACATGTTTACTGCTGTTGCGGCATGAAAGAATTGATGATCACTGTGGGTTCAATTATGGAAGCTTAAAGACATATACATATAATTGAGACTTGATGACATTTTCCCAGGAAATTGTTCTAAGCAACGCTATTAAACTCAACCGTTATATGTAAATAAATACTATTTATTTGAAATCGGCAGTGAAGTACGCCGAAATCGTCATTAAAATACGAGAAATCGGCAGTGAAGTAAGCTATTGTTTTACGACTTTTTTGTAGGTGGCGAGGCGACAGATAAACGTCAATCGACCGAACATAACCTACAAAAGTTGGTTAAAATGTTGTAATTTCACGATTCCTCGATTTCAAATAAAACATAGTGTACACCTCGGCACTGAAGTTCCTTTTTATCCCTCATGTGGTTTATTTGCCTTGGCCCTACGGGCCTCGGCAACTAAATCCACATTCGTGATAAAAAGTTATACTTCAGTGCCTTGGTATACAAACTACTATTATTTGAAATCGGCAGTGAAGTACGCCGAAATCGTCATTAAAATACGAGAAATCGGCAGTGAAGTAATCCATTGTTTTACGACTTTTTTGTAGGTGGCGAGGCGACAGATAAACGTCAATCGACCGAACATAACCTACAAAAGTTGGTTAAAATGTTGTAATTTCACGATTCCTCGATTTCAAATAAAACATAGTGTACACCTCGGCACTGAAGTTTCTTTTTACCCCTCATGTGGTTTATTTGCCTTGGCCCTACGGGCCTCGGCAACTAAATCCACATTCGTGATAAAAAGTTATACTTCAGTGCCTTGGTATACAAACTACTATTATTTGAAATCGGCAGTGAAGTACGCCGAAATCGTCATTAAAATACGAGAAATCGGCAGTGAAGTAATCCATTGTTTTACGACTTTTTTGTAGGTGGCGAGGCGACAGATAAACGTCAATCGACCGAACATAACCTACAAAAGTTGGTTAAAATGTTGTAATTTCACGATTCCTCGATTTCAAATAAAACATAGTGTACACCTCGGCACTGAAGTTTCTTTTTACCCCTCATGTGGTTTATTTGCCTTGGCCCTACGGGCCTCGGCAACTAAATCCACATTCGTGATAAAAAGTTATACTTCAGTGCCTTGGTATACAAACTACTATTATTTGAAATCGGCAGTGAAGTACGCCGAAATCGTCATTAAAATACGAGAAATCGGCAGTGAAGTAATCCATTGTTTTACGACTTTTTTGTAGGTGGCGAGGCGACAGATAAACGTCAATCGACCGAACATAACCTACAAAAGTTGGTTAAAATGTTGTAATTTCACGATTCCTCGATTTCAAATAAAACATAGTGTACACCTCGGCACTGAAGTTTCTTTTTACCCCTCATGTGGTTTATTTGCCTTGGCCCTACGGGCCTCGGCAACTAAATCCACATTCGTGATAAAAAGTTATACTTCAGTGCCTTGGTATACAAACTACTATTATTTGAAATCGGCAGTGAAGTACGCCGAAATCGTCATTAAAATACGAGAAATCGGCAGTGAAGTAATCCATTGTTTTACGACTTTTTTGTAGGTGGCGAGGCGACAGATAAACGTCAATCGACCGAACATAACCTACAAAAGTTGGTTAAAATGTTGTAATTTCACGATTCCTCGATTTCAAATAAAACATAGTGTACACCTCGGCACTGAAGTTTCTTTTTACCCCTCATGTGGTTTATTTGCCTTGGCCCTACGGGCCTCGGCAACTAAATCCACATTCGTGATAAAAAGTTATACTTCAGTGCCTTGGTATACAAACTACTATTATTTGAAATCGGCAGTGAAGTACGCCGAAATCGTCATTAAAATACGAGAAATCGGCAGTGAAGTAATCCATTGTTTTACGACTTTTTTGTAGGTGGCGAGGCGACAGATAAACGTCAATCGACCGAACATAACCTACAAAAGTTGGTTAAAATGTTGTAATTTCACGATTCCTCGATTTCAAATAAAACATAGTGTACACCTCGGCACTGAAGTTTCTTTTTACCCCTCATGTGGTTTATTTGCCTTGGCCCTACGGGCCTCGGCAACTAAATCCACATTCGTGATAAAAAGTTATACTTCAGTGCCTTGGTAAACAAACTACTATTAGCTGCTTCAAATCACCTCACTTTTTGCATTACTAAAGTCGCAATAACATCAGTTAAAATTATTTAATGTTGTGTAATCGCATTATTAATGTTTAAGAATTTGTGAAAATTGAAAGAACTTTTGCAAGAATTAGCCCAGTGATTCACAAGTTAAACTAAAGGCAACTACTAATTAATACCTATACTTTGAAGTTAATTATAAATATAAAGAAAGTAAGTTACAACGAATTATGAATTATGATAAAACCAAAATTGAAGAATCTAAGTCAATAAATAACTTGAACAGCACAATATAAATCAATGCGATTTGCCCGAAAAGAGGCAGACTCGGCAAGCATCACTGTACAGCGTAGGCTACGTAAAGGCAACGCTGATCCTTAGCTAAATTTACTGATGGCGTTTTTCTATGTTACGCATGTTGTCACGGTATGTCTCCCTTGAGTTGTTCCACTTCGATATGTTTTATACAAAGTTTATTCAATTCCCTGCTTGTCTGTTTAGTGTCTGTGTTCTGACTATCGTAAGACAGAAAGTCCTCAAATTCCCGTTGTTTCTCATGGTAGCCAATTCAATATTCTTCTAGACCGCCTACCTCGTATTCTCAAGATAACCTGCCCAATTGCACTTTAATATCAAAATCCTTTAACGATGTCTTTGACCACTCATTATTTACGCTACGTGAATTTATTTACAATAGTTTCGGTTTGTAACAGGCACCACACTTTGTTCAGACACTTCTCATTTGAGACGATACTGTGCTCTCTCTTAGCTTAGAGTAAGTCATCCATATACTATACTTAATCTTTTGCGAATTTCATATATTTGATTGTCTTTTTCAATTCTTATCATGTTCCAGTCTTTACGGGGTTTGTCATTATTTTAGTTGTTGACATATTCAATTTCATATTCATGTCTTGCAACGGTTGGAACATTTATTTAGAGCCTTTTAAATTAAGCGTACTATTTTCTTCATGTCGCCTTCTATAACAACCGTAAATAGTTTTGAGGAGGGTGCGTTATCCAGTCTTACTATCATTTCTATCGCGAATATTTCGATGTTCACAAGTAATGGATGTTGGTTATTAGTGTCGCATCCCTATAATCGATCCAGCTTTGTGACAGCACGTATATGATAGCCCATTTTTCTAAGGAGTCCAACGTCTTTTCGTAGTCAATAAATATTAAGACGAGTAGCAGTCTACATTACACACAGTTTTCAATCGGCGTTTTAATTAGTTGTAGGTGGTCATTCATATAGAAGCCTGCACGGAAACTTTAGTATTCTAGTGGCTATGTAAAAAAAATTTAAATTTTAGTAATTTTTTTACTTACGTTTTTAAATTATTTATTTTTTTGCTTTACGCAAGTATAAATTTTCGCTCTGTCTATGTGCACTCCAGCGTGCACGAAATTTTCAGTATTGGGTTCACTCCAAACCGTGAATGTCATTGATTTGACGCAAACGCATATTTTGTTTTAATCTATTGTCGGTATAGAGTACCACAACAATAAGAACGACTGCAAATAGCCTAACAAGCTCGACGGACTTAAGCTGCTTTGTAATGCACCGGCGCCGGAAAGGCGAATTCACGTTCGCCATTTTACCCTACAGCGCTTCTACTGTCCAAAACAATATTTTCTAATGTAATTAGTAGGTAATTTGGAGTGTACCCAATATTAAAAATTGCGTGCACTCTGGAGTACACCTACACACTGTGTAAAATTTGTATAAGCTATTACAAACAAATTTTATGAAAATCTCATCTAAAGATTTATAAGTGCTAACGTCAGCAGTTTAAGAAACCAAAGTGGTAACAGCTGTGGAAATAAAAAAGAAACTTTTGTGAATTCTTTCCACAACTATCAGTATTGTTATTTCCATTTAACAACTGAAAAATTAATAAAGGTAATAAATCACAAAAATTTATTGTAATTAAAATTAAAAATAGCAATGAAGTGGATATGCTGTTTATTTTGGGCGATTGTAATAGCAGAAAGCAGAAAGATACACAGGTAGATAATTATCATCTTTCAGATACTTATTTTATACAAATTTAAAATCGTTAAGAAATCGTGAATCATTTCGTGGACCAAGGACGCAATATAGAAATCCCCGGATAACTAACGTGGTAAATAAAAAAAGAGAATAGCAGATTTTACTCTATTTCTTACTAAATACACGTTTGTCTATTAGTCACGTAGCTCAAGAAGTAGAAGTATTGGTTGGATCAGAGCACAAGATTCTAAAAAGACACAAGATGCCTCCGCATAAAGTAATAGTACAGTCAAAATAAATTTTGACCTGGGAAAAATTGCAACACAAATGATTTTTTTTTGCATTATACTGTGAAAAGTGTGTATTTTAACATACTCAAAATCCCCATTAATCCCGGCCCGGGAAATCAGGCATAATCCAAGATGGCGGCTGAATTTGCCTTTTTCTCTTTTCTTCAGTACATAATAAGTACCTATTTTGAATGCACACTATCTTTTTTACGGCAATAAATGCAGCAAAAATCGGAAAATTCAGCCGCCATCTTGGATTTTGACTGATTTCCCGGACCGGGATTAATGTGGATTTTGAGTATGTTAAAATACACAGTTTTCACAGTATAATGCAAAAAGAATCATTTGTGTTGCAATTTTGCTCAGGTCAATGGTATTTTTACACTATTTTGACTGTACTGACGGTAATTCATTAACAGGGCTAGATTAGAGTTTCTTGAAGCCATTTAAATAGATTAATTATAATTGAAAAATATTTCCCCTAAAAAGCGTCTTGCACAAAAAACCTAAAAATTATGCAAACATACTACTTTTCGCTAAATAATAAAAATTCTAAAGAAGTAAATAACATTTTATATTATGTTTTCCAATTATAAATCTTTAATGTCTTCACATAACAAAAAATTGAATTTTAATATTAAGTCTTGGTAGAAATGTGAAATTTTGAAAATATTTAAAAATTTTAAAAATGAATTTTTAGCTAAAGTTAAAAAAATAGGTGTTTTCTGGCCTTGAGATTGCTCAGTTAGCTAACAATAACACACTCTAAAAAAATCTCATTGAAATCTTATTTAATTTACGAAAAAAAACAATTTTTGGATTTTGACAATTTCGAAAAACTCCATTTTCTCAATAAGTAAAAATCACTCGGTATATATGATAGAGGATAAATAGGTTTTTAGATAAGCACAAATTATTGACGTAAGAAGTTTTTTTGAAAAATCAAAAATAAATTTTTTTCCTATGTTATGCCGATGTTTTGGCGGACACTGTATAACGATACGTATGAAAGTAATTCAAAAGTATGATGTAAATGGCATATTTTGAATGCACACTATCTTTTTTACGGCAATAAATGCAACAAAATAGAGAAAAAAGGCAAAAATCGGAAAATTCAGCCGCCATCTTAGATTTTGACTGATATCCCGGACCGGGATTAATGTGGATTTTGAGTATGTTAAAATACACAGTTTTCACAGTATAATGCAAAAAGAATCATTTGTGTTGCAATTTTTCCCAGGTCAATGGTATTTTTACACTATTTTGACTGTACTATAAATTGAGTGCAAAACTTACGACCGGAAAATCCTGATTGCAAAATGGGCTTCACTTCGTGGCTAGTTAATAATAATAATAAACACATTTATTTCCAGTACTTACACAAAAATTACATAATAAAAAAAAGAAAATGCCAAATAGAAAAAATGCGGAAAAGGGGCATAGTTCAGTTGGCATGATATAATATCAGGTAAACTGGTCTACCACTACACCCCGTGCAGAGTGACAGAATTATTAATAAATATGAATTTTAAATGTAAAATTAACTTTATTGTAGATCGATATCAAGTGCAACTCATTGTTGCAAAAAGAGCTGTTTCTTAAAAGAATTTTTAAACATAGTTATAGACAAAGTTCTTAACTTTTTTGGAATTATATTATTATAGTAGTTAACAATGTTGTATGAATATGACTTTTTAAAGAAAAACTATTTAAAACGTGGGATCGGCATAGAAGATTTACCTCTTATATAAATATGATGGCCATCACTCCGGTAAGAAATCTTATCATACAAGTAGGCCGGAGCACGAAATTGTATAACTTGAGTATAATATAGCACAGCAGTATGCAATTTCCGTCTATTGGACATATTCAGCCAGCTCGCCTCTTTGACTTTATGAGAGATATGTTGCCCCCTTCTAATACCAAACACAAATCTTAAAAAAGAGTTTTGAGTACACTGAATTGTTTGTTTAAGTCGTACTGTCAGAAAAGAATCAAATAAACTGTCACAATAGTTAAAATACGACAAGACTAAAGCATCACACAATAAGATTTTCATATCTCTATTTAGACAATAGCGATTAGCGTAAAGTAAATTTAGATTATAGTAAGATTACTGTATACAACTAGCGATTTGACGTTCAAAACGTAAATCATTGTCTAAAATTACAACTAGATTTTTACAAGGACTTTTGTGCAGTAGTACTTCATCGCGACTTTAATTTCTATCAAAGCTGAAGACACGTCTTTCATCCCCATCTTACCAAAGATCAAAACAGATGACTTCGACGAATTAATATGCAGCGAATGCTTATTGCTTCAGCTAAGTTATTAAAAGGAAACGAATAATACATCTGCGTGTCATCCGCATATATGTGAAATTTTCAATAACTTATACAAGAACCTATATTACATGTATATAGGGCAAACACAAATGGGTCTAAAATCGAGCCTTGCGGAACACCTGCTGGAATATGAACTACGTCAGATACATTCTAATGATATTTCACCATCTGCTGTCTATTTGCTAGATATTTGTCGAGTAAGTTTACAGCTAAATTATCAAAGCCTATAAAGTTCAAGATTTTCAAAAGAAGTTCGTGGTTAATTGTATCGAATGCCTTTGAGAAGTGTAAAAAGCCGCCTTCCCATGGCGCGAGGCTCGGCGAGCTTTCACCTGCTTTTAGCGAGCTTCGCGCCGTGGGAAGAGTGTAGCTCGCGGCGCGTTGGCGCGGCTCGTTAAATAATCGCACAATATTTGCATCCAAGCCGCGAGACTCGCCAAAAGCAGGTAGAAGCTCGGCGAGCCTCGCGCCGTGGGAAGGAGGTTGCTCGTGGCGCGTTGGCGCGGCTCGGGCTTCCCGTCGACTGGCGGTAAATTTTGCACGAGTCAAAGGAAACGCGCCTCGACCTTTTTGGTCGCCTTGGCTCGGTATTCAGGAATCGGGGATCATAAATTCGATTATAGGGTGTGCACTCCAAAATATAGTCTAAAAAATGTACCCTATCTGCAATGACCTTGCGGATTTAATTGTGGAGGGTTCAATTTTTTTCGATTGCAAAAAGGAGAAAAAATATTTTCCGGCATTTTTTTTATTACTAAAAATTTATACATTTTATACATGCATCGCATCTACAAGATTATTTTTGAATATTTCTCAATAATTTTTAAATCAGTGGAAAGCTAATTCTTTCCGGATTCAGATGATGCAAATTAAACACAAAACTATTTTTAACAAATGCTGCAGAAATTGTTTAAACAAAGCGTACCGGGAATGCGCGTTGTAAACTTCAGCATCTAGGTATTTTAATAAATATTGCACATAAAGATATACTTTCCAAGTATGAAATGTATACAAAAGAATGGAGACATTTTTAGTGAAAGAATTATCTCTATTGAATTATTGTTGCAAAAAATACGATTTATTTTCCGCTGCGTGTTTTGCGTCTCAGGCGAGACGCGCTTTGCCGATCACTGATTTGCATCGCGATACGAATATACTGTGCGTTGCAAATCATTTGTATGTATTATACCTATTACGCTGATTGGTTATACGTGAGTAATGTCACCGGTAATCACTAAAAATCAGAAATTTCAAGATTAATATAAATAATAATAATAGCATTTAATCATCCCGCGTTCGGGCCAAGGCCTCCCCGACTTTTGTCCATCTCGGACTGTCTTGTGCTGTCTTCATCCATTGTGTTCCTGTCATTTTCTTGATATTATCCTCTCATCTGGTTTTAGGTCTTCATCTTTTTCTTCTCGCTAATGCTGGAGGCCATTCCGTGGTTGATCTTTGCCATCCTGGCCACATGACCGGCCTAGTTCCATTTGAGCTTTTTAAACCACTTGAGCACATCCCGGCATGCTACACCTCTTTTTATTTCTTCGACTTACTTAATTTTAACTTTAGAATTTACCCAGCATTTTATTTTGCGTCACTAATAGCCGATTTTGTGCACGTCTGTGTTCCATATGTCAAAGCCGGTATTACAAATTTATTGAACACTTATTTTTTAATATTTGCTGATAAACTCCCTTGGAAAACATACTTGAGTGACCAGAGTTTCTTCCAGGTTTTACTTATCCTGTGCTGGATTTCTTTCTCCTCTGCTTTTCTAAATGATATAATCTGACCTAGATATGTTGCTTTCGTTTCATATTCAAGTTTTTACAATTAATTGTTACTGCTGCTTTTGTGCTGTTGTTAATATGTTTGCTGTTTACGATAATTTTTCCAGTTCAGTTTTCTAAATAACTGTTCTAACGCTGCATTTGTATTTCATATAATAATTAATAGTAATTAAAAACATAACCAGCAAAACAAATATTTATGATAAGAATGTTCAGTAATTGAATTTCAGAATTGTTAAGAAATAGCATAGGCCATGAAAATAATTGCATAATGACGTTTTCGAATAGCTTTATCTTTGTTTAAAACATAATAAAATCAGAGCAGGCTTGGCAATTCATGTAACAATGGGTAAACGGTAAACAAAATAATTGGGGTAGCTTCTGCGAAAGCTTTGGTTGTGAAATTGCCAAGCTGCCCCAGAGAAGCAAGTTATTTTATGAGTTAATAAATACCCAAGTTAATTAAAAGTGTTGTTTAATTGAGTGATTGTGTCCTGGGTTACTTGTGGAAGTTTTGCCTTGCATTGGGCTTCCGGGCAGGTAAAATACGAGGCGTCGAAGTGGTCCAGTGGAAGCTGTGGTGTTGTGGACATATTCTACGGAGGTCCAGACAGCTTTATAAGTTCTTATACGAGTGAATAAGCAGCGGGAGTATACCACAGCGGAGCACGAGATTTGGAGCGCCAACTTCATTGGAAGCGGTTCGAGAGATGTCCGAGAGCATCAGCCGTTTACCAGGTAGGTTCCAGCGCAGATTTGAGTTTTACTAACTGCAGGCACACAATAACGAGTGGCCCAGAGCATCGTGGAAGTTCCAGTGAGGGGCAGGTAGCCCTATTTTCAACGGAGAAGTCATCAAAAGGTCAGAATTGCCTCCTAAAAGTGTTAGTTTTGTGAATGTGCTTGGTTAGCGTCCCTTAGAGCGTCACTTCCGCTTCGTGGCGTGGATGGAAGTGTTTTGTTTATGACGCGAAATACTTACATCCCATTGTAATCGCATAGCAACAGCGTTAATTGCGCGGACATCGAGAAATTAATTAAAATTGTCAGCTTGTTTACGTATTCTCGAAGCAAGGAAACCACTTTGGTTTTGTATTTATTCCCATCAGTTAAAAAATATAACCCACTTGTTAAATCCTATTAGAAAAATAGCGATATACAGAGTGCTTACAATTAAATTATTCATTTTAAAATAGGACCATAAATAAATAATGTTGATAGCCAAACGTAGTTAATTAGTAATGATAGCAAAAGCAAGTTCATGTTCGTTCTTTTTTAATTAGATTCCGCGACCTAACCCTGGGATGAGGGTAAATTAGAATTACAAATGTAAGCATTATTACAGTATAGCCAGGAAAATTACAAAAACGATGTTAGGGCTGTTTAATTTATTCAAATAATTAAAAATCATATTCAAAGATTTATACCCATATCATTTATTTATTATAACTTAAAGGAGAAAATATAAAAATATAAAACTAATGCAGTGTTTTTCTCATAAAGCAGCTATAACCACAAGAAAAATCAAGAGGAAACTTTATTTTCATAATAATAGTTGTTAAGTTTTATTTTCCATATAGGCCTAATCTAATAGGTTACAAAATTTTCACTAGAAAAAAACATTAACATATAAAATGAAGGACTTGTAAATTCTTCTAGAAAAACAAGGTTTTATAAAAGTAACTCAATGTTTCTGTAATTTTGCATGGGGCCATAACTCTAGATTCTGAATAACTTTTCTTATTAATGTTTTGTCATGTTCGAAACAGAAATAGTTATTTACATTACAAGCTGCGAAAGCTTACTTTTAGGTGTGAGGTGCTTTTGAATGGCCGAGGCGAAGCGTAAGCGTAGCCGAGGCTGTTTAAATACTCCGAGCACCTGAAAGAGCTTACGCAGCGTGTAATGTATTAAACTTTTCATTCTCCTTTCGATATTTAATAAAACTAGCAACCAGTGAGACAAATGTCTCATTTAATAAAACAAAAAAGACCGTTTTTCAAATAGAACAGCGTCCCGGACGGACCAGCGTCCAGGACGGACGGAAATCACGTGATTTCTCGAAAACCGGAAGTGTCACGTGACTGAAATTCTGTTCCTGACCTGACATGACCATTCCAAACATATAACTTTAATAACTTTTTTCTCTATCTCTTACGGTTTGGCTGCTGAAACAGCGTCCCGGACAGACAAAACAGACAAGTCTATTAGAAAAAGGATACAATGACTTTGTGATTATAATAAAATTAGTATAACAGGTGGCTTGTCGTTAACGTTACTTTGATAACAATACAAAAGCATTATTTTATGACATTTGTCAAATATCATTGAATACTCTGTCATAAATGAACATGAATTTCATTAAAGAAGCTGCAAATATTGCGTGCAGAAGTTTGTTGCCGGACAAATCCAAAGGTCAATACAATCAAGCTTACGAAAGTTTCATGAAGTGGTGTGCAACGAATGATGTTTCCACAATAACTGAAGATGTGTTATTGGCATTTTTTCTAGAAAAATCAAAAACATTATCGCCTGCTACATTATGGTCAGAATACTCCATGCTGAAATTGACTATTTCTATAAATAAAAATCTGGTGTGATACACTCACACAACTTCCTTTTACAGTGATCTTATAATTAGCCAAAAATTGGATTTTAAATTTTTAAGCATTGGTCAAAATTTTTAAAAAATTAAAAATTTTACAAAACCGGTACAAAATAGAGTGTCAGTTCAAGTGACAAATTTTCTGTAGAATTTTAAGCTGAATTCAAAAATGTAATAATATACCGGGTGTTCTCTTTAAAATAGAAGTTAATAAAAAAAATAGAAAAAAAAACAAAAGAAACCCATTTTAGAAGTATTCAACTGGAAAATCACCTATCTCACATCAATACACATTAAAAATGTAATAAAAAGGTACAGTTTAAAAAAAATCGTTAGAGCCGTTTTTGAAAAAATCGAAAAAAAAATTAAAAATCACAAGAGTAAACACCTACTTCCGGTAATGCGATTTTCTTCAAAAACTTGCAGTCGCATCTACATAGTACATAAAACTTATATATGAAGTTTCAACGCCATACCTCTTTCCGTTGTTGAGATATGCTGTTCACAGACAGACACACAGACAGACAGACAGACACACAGACAGACAGACCAATGAAAAAAAATATGTTTTTTGGGATCAGGGGACTCTAAAACGTGAAGATCTGTTGAAAACTCAATTTGGAATTTTTGGGGTGAATCCAATACTTCCTTTATTGTAAAAGGTAGTAAAAACCAGTACATATCGAAATTTAACCGCTTAAAGGCATTTATAAAAATCTGGTGTGATACACTCACACAACTTCCTTTTACAGTGTTTTTATAATTAGTAAAAAATTTCATTTTTAATTTTTAACCATTTGTCAAAATTTTTCAAAAATTACAAATTCTACAGAAACGGTACAAAATAGAGCGTTAGTTGAAGAGACAAATTTTCTCTAAAATTTTAAAGTGAATTCAAAAATGTAATAATATACCGGCTGTTTTACTTAAAATAGGAGTTAATAAAAAAAATACAAAAAAAAACAAAAGAAACCCACTTTAGAAGTATTCAACTGGAAAATCACCTATTTCACATCAATACACATTAAAAATGTAGTAAAAATGTAAAGTTTAAAAAAATCGTTAGAGCCGTTTTTGAAAAAGTCGAAAAAAACTGAAAAATCACAAGAGTAAACACCTACTTCCGGTTATGCGATTTTCTTCAAAAGCGTGCTGTCTCATCTACATAGTACACAAAACTTATATATGAAGTTTCAACGCCATACCTTTTTTCGTTTTTGAGATATTCTGTTCACAGGCAGACAGACAGACACGCACACAGATACAAAGACAGACCAATGAAAAAAAATATGTTTTTTGGGTTCAGGGGACTCTGAAACGTGAAGATCTGTTGAAAACTCAATTTCGAATTTTTGGGGTGAATCCAATACTTCCTTTATTGTAAAAGGAAGTAAAAAGACGAAATGATGGTTATCAGCCTCGAAAGTTTCAAGTATTTACAAAGGATGAAATTTCAAATCAGTACACCGGCCACTCGTTTCGCAGAACGTCTTCTACATTATTAGCCAATGCCCCAGACGTGGACATCTTAGATATGAAAAGACATGGGGAGTGGAAGTCGTCAGCGGTGGCGGAAGGATATATAGCAGACTCCATGAGCCATAAAATAGAAGTTGCTAATAAAATCATGCCCAAAAATCGATACAGATTCGGCAAAACGAAAATCAAGAAACGGTTCAAGAAACAGAAACTCATGTCATGCAAATCGACAAAGAAGCAAATATTTCTAGTGCCGTTGCATTTGGCCAAGAGTTCAATCAACATTTACCTTTAAATCTTTCTGGAACATACAATAATTGTAATTTTACATTTAATTTTCCTTCAAAATAAATATTAATCAAGTTGACATTGTTGCTTTTTGTCGTCCAGGGCACGAAAGTTTTTCATACCTAGCAACCCATCACTTAGCATATTTTACTTTCGCTTTCAATTGCCTTATCAAAATCGAAAGTGGCACTTTCGTAGAGGAGAAAATGAAAAGGTACTTTACCTGAACACATAATATTTGTATGATATTGATATGACGCCGGCACCCTAGAGGGTTGTTCCTAGGGTACTAAGGAATATTTACTCCAATACTTAGGACTACATTATTCTTTTTGAGGTAGATATCTATTATGCCTGAGTTAACTCAAAACAAGCAGCGGAAAACAACGGAGCGATGTACAAAAATAAATCGTATTTTTTACAACAATAAAGCAATAGAGATAATTCTTTCACTAAAAATTTCTCCCTTCTTTTCTATACATTTCATACGCTGGAAGTATGCCTTTATGTGCAATTGTTTTCAAAATATCTCGATGCCGAAATGTATATCGCGCATTTCCATTACGCTTTATTTAAACAATTTCTGTAGCATTTGCTAAAAATAATTTCGTGATTACTTTGACATCATCTGAATACAGAAAGAATAATCTTTCCTATGGTTTAAAAATCATTGAGAAATATTAAAAACTAAGCTTGCAAATACGATGTACGCATAAAATTCATAAATTTTTAGTAATAAAAGAAAATATTTTTTTCTGCTTCTATGCAATCGCACAAAAATGTAGCCCTCCACATTTAGATCCGCAAGGTTATTCCAGGTAGTGAGGTAGTGTACTTTTTTTAAAACTATATCTTCGGGTGCACACCCTATCATTTTAGAAGTGTTTTTTGGGGAGCCTGATTCCTAACTACGGCTCGTGATAACGTTCCAAAGAGTACGAACTAGTCCATTTTCAACTGCGTACAGAAGTGGCAGGCTCGGGTTATCTTGTCCGAGCCTCGATGCTATTAATTAACGTGCTCGCGATTCGGCGCGTCGTGGGAATGGTCCAAGCTCGGCCAAGCTTGGCTCGGGGTGGCTTGGCGAGCCACGCGCCGCTCGCCGATCCACACGCCGTGGGAAGGCGGCTTAATAGGACGAGAACCAGCAGATGGTTATTATCAATTGCTCTTAAGCCGCCTTCCCATGGCGCGAGGCTCGGCGAGCTTTCACCTGCTTTTAGCGAGCCTCGCGCCGTGGGAAGGGTGTAGCTCGCGGCGCGTTGGCGCGGCTCGTTAAATAATGGCACAAAATTGGCATCCAAGCCGCGAGACTCGCCAAAAGCAGGTAGAAGCTCGCCGAGCCTCGCGCCGTGGGAAGGAGGTTGCTCGTGGCGCGTTGGCGCGGCTCGGGCTTCCCGCCGACTGGCGGTAAATTTTGCACGAGTCAAAGGAAACGCGCCTCTACCTTTTTGCTCGCCTTGGCTCGGTATTTAGGAATCGGGGACCATAAATTCTATTATAGAGTGTGCACTCCAAAATATAGTCTAAAAAATGTACCCTATCTGCAATGACCTTGCGGTTTTAATTGTGGAGGGTTCCATTTTTTTTTCGATTGCAAAAAAGCAGAAAAAATATTTTTCGGCATTTTTTTTATTACTAAAAATTTATAAATTTTATACATGCATCGCATCTACAAGATTATTTTTGAATATTTCTCAATAATTTTCAAATCAGTGGAAAGCTTATTCTTTCCGGATTCAGATGATGCAAATTAAACACAAAACTATTTTTAACAAATGCTGCAGAAATTGTTTAAACAAAGCGTACCGGGAAAGCGCGTTGTAAACTTCAGCATCTAGGTATTTTAATAACTATTACACATAAAGGTATACTTTCCAAGTATGAAATGTATACAAAAGAATGGAGAAATTTTTAGTGGAAGAATTATCTCTATTGAATTATTGTTGCAAAAAATACGATTTATTTTCCGCTGTGTGTTTTGCGTCTCACGCGCGACGCGCTTTGCCGATCACTGATTTGCATCGCGTTACGAATATACTGTGCGTTGGAAATCATTTGTATGTATTATACCTACTCATTATTACGCTGATTGGTTATACGTGAGTAATGTCACCGGTAATCACTAAAAATCAGAAATTTAAAGATTAATATAAATAATAATAATAGCATTTAATCATCCCGCGTTCGGGCAAAGGCCTCCTCGACTTTTGTCCATCTCGGACTGTCTTGTGCTGTCTTCATCCATTGTGTTCCTGGCATTTTCTTGATATTATCCTCTCATCTAGTTTTCTTCTCGGTAATGCTGGAGGCCTTTCCGTGGTTGATCTTTGCCAACCTGGCCACATGACCGGCCTAGTTCCATTTGAGCTTTTTAAACCACTTGAGCATATTCCGGCATGCGGCAGGCGTCTTTTTATTTCTTCGACTTTTATACTATCACTTAATTTTAACTTTAAAATGTACCTCAGCATTTTATTTTGCGTCACTAATAGCCGATTTTGTGTCCGTCTAATGACCACGTCTCTCAAAGCCGGTATTACAAATTTATTGAACACTTATTTTCTATATTTGCTGATAAACTACCTTGGAAAACATACTTGAGTGACCATAATTTATTCCAGGTTTTACTTATTCTGTGCTGGATTTCTTTCTCCTCTGCTTTTCTAAATGATATAATCTGACCTAAATATGTTGCTTCCGTTGCATATTTAAGTTTTTCACTATTAATTGTTACTGCTGCTTTTGTGCTGTTGTTAATATGTTTGCTGTTTACGAAAATTTTTCCATTTCAGTTTTCTAAATAACTGTTCTAACGCTGCATTAAATAAGATCGGCGATAAAGGAACTCCTTTCCGGATTTGAAAATCGGACCTACTTTTTCCATTCTTATAACCTTTATATTTCGTATAATAATTAATAGTAATTAAAAACATAACCAGCAAAACAAATATTTATTATAAGAATTTTCAGTAGTTGAATTTCAGAATTGTTAAGAAATAGCATAGGCCATGAAAATAATTGCAAAATGACGTTTTCGAATAGCTTTATCTTTGTTTAAAACATAATAAAATCAGAGCAGGCTTGGCAATTCATGTAACAATGAGTAAACTGTAAACAAAATAATTGGGGTAGCTTCTGTGAAAGCTTTGGTTGTGAAATTGCCACGCTGCCCCAGAGAAGCAAGTTATTTTATGAATTAATAAATACCCAAGTTAATTAAAAGTGTTGTTTAATTGAGTGATTGTGTCCTGGGTTACTTGTGGAAGTTTTGCCTTGCATTGGGCTTCCGGGCAGGTAAAATACGAGGCGTCGAAGTGGTGCAGTGGAATCTGTGATGTTTTGGCATATTCTACGGAGGTTGAGACAGCTTTATAAGTTCTTATACGAGTGAATAAGCAGCGGGAGTATACCACAGCGGAGCACGAGATTTGGGGCCCCAACTTCATTGGAAGCGCTTCCAGAGATGTCCGAGAGCATCAGCCGTTTACCAAGTAGGTTCCAGCGCAGATTTGAGTCTTACTAACTGCAGGCAAACAATAACGAATGGTCCAGAGTATCGTGGAAGTTCCAGCGAGAGGCAGGTAGCACTATTTTCAACGGAGAAGTCATCAAAAGGTTAGAATTACCTCCTAAAAGTGTTAGTTTTGTGAATCTGCTTGGTTAGCCTCCCTTAGAACGTCACTTCCGCTTCGTGGCGTGGGTGGAAGTGTTTTGTTTATGACGCAAAATACTTACATTCCATTGTTATCGCATAGCAACAGCGTTAGTTGCGCGGACATCGAGAAATTAATTAAAATTGTCAGCTTGTTTACGTATTCTCAAACCACTTTGGTTTTGTATTTGTTCCCATCAGTTAAAAAATATAACCCACTTGTTAAATCTTATTAGAAAAATAGCGATATACAGAGTGCTTACAATTAAATGATTCATTTTAAAATATTACCATAAATAAACAATTTTGATAGCCAAACGTAGTTAATTAGTAATGATAGCAACAGCAAGTTCATATTCGTTCTTTTTTTAATTAGATTCCGCGAGCTAACCCTGAGATGAGAGTGAATTAAAATTACAAATGTAAGCATTATTACAGTATAGCCAGGAAAATTACAAAAACTATGTTAGTTTAGGGCTGTTTAATTTATTCAAATAATTAAAAATGATATTCAAAGATTTATTATACCCATATCATTTATTTATTATAACTTAAGGGAGAAAATATAAAAATATAAAACTAATACATTGTTTTTCTCATAAAGCAGCTATAACCACAAGAAAATTCAAGAGGAAACTACCAGTTCACAAGAAATGTTATTGATCATGTTTGTGCTAACGCTACCTACTTAAAAAATAACACACTTTTTATTGCAAGCTAAATTTTATGGTTTTTTATTTTAATAATAATCGTTGTTAAGTTTTATTTTCCATATAGGCCTATACTAATAGGTTACAAAATATTATTTCAATATTTTCAATAGAAAAAACAACATATGAGATAAAGCACTTTTGAATATTCTTCTAATAAACAAGGTTTTATAAAAGTAACGCGATGTTTTTGTAATTTTGCATGGGGCGATAATTCTCGATTCTGAATAACTTTTCTTAATAATGTTTTGCCATGTTCGAAAGAGAAAACGTACTTTACCTGAACAAAATATGTTTTTAAAGTACTGTCAAGGCCTCCTTGATATTACGCCGGAACCCTAAAGGCGGGGATTTTTAAAGGTTATTGCTAGGGTACTAAGGAATATTTGTGACAAAACTCAGAACTGCATTATTAGTAGATTAGTAGATATTTATTATGCTGGGCAAATTCAAAACACGCAGCGGAAAACAACGGAACGATGTACAAAAATAAATCCTATTTTTTACGCGAATAAAGCAATAGAGGTAATTCTTTCATTAAAAATTTCTCCATTATTTTGTATACATTTCATATGCTGGAAGTATGCCTTTATGTGCAACCGTTTTCAAAATATCTCGATGCCGAAATGTATACCGCGCATTCCTGTTACGCTTTATTTAAACAATTTCTGTAGCATTTGCTAAACATAGTTTCGTGATTAATTTGACATCATCTGAATCCAGAAAGAATAATCTTTCCAATGGTTTAAAAATTATTAAAAAATATTCAAAACTAAGCTTGCAAATGCGATGTAAGCATAAAATTCATAAATTTTTAGTATTAAAAAAAATTTCGGAAATTATTTTTTTCTGTTTTTTTACAATCGCAAAAAGAATGGAGCCCTTCAGATTTAGATTCGCAAGGTCATTCCAGATAATGTACATATTTTTTAAACTATATCTTCGAGTCCACACCCTATCATTTTAGAAAGGTTTTTTGAGGAGCCCGATTCCCTGCTACGGCTCGTGATATAGCGTTCCAACGAGTACGAACCTGTATCAACATGTTCCTGTTTCGGCTACTACTACAATATAATGTGATGGTTTTGATTGAGTGGCATTTGTACATTTCGTCCGCGTAGTGTATCCACTGAGGATTTTCCACATAATTAATAAAAATAATTGTGTCAATATAATCTTTGATAAGGTACGTAAATTTGTATTAGTTGTTAATATAGCGTAACATAAGAAACGCTTGGAAGAAGATGTTGTTTATGTTAGGTTATATTATACAATAGGCTGAATTTAGAAATGACTTTTACTCAAACTGAGCTTATTATTAAAATTCGTCAACATGTTTACAGAGATGGAGTGGTCAAATGAATTAGTAATAGAATTTCTGGAAATCTTTGAACAGGAAGCTGTAATTTGGAATCCTAGTCATGAAAACCATAAAGACAGAAACGAGATCCATGATGAGTGGAAGAGGATTCAGAACATTTTTTCTGGAGAGCATTCCTTAGCGGAACTAAAAAAGAAGAGGGACTCCTTAATGGCTACGTTCCGAAGACTTTTAACCAAAATTAAAAGCAGTAGGAGGACCGGTACTGGTACGAAAGATGTGTTTAAACCTGAATGGTTTGCATACAACCAAATGGCAAAATTCCTACATGAAATATACAAACCTAGGAGAACAACCCATTCAGAAGTATGTATTAATTTTAATTTTTTCGTTGACCGCTAGTTAATTTCAATATTAATGAATTATTTTTCCTAAAAAAGGATAGATTAATAGACGTCATTAATACACTGTTTTTGATTAATACACTCTTTTTCATCAATTAACTGGTTTTTTTAAATGATGGATTAATAGATTTATTAATACACTGTTTTTGATTAATACACTCTTTTTCATTAATTAACTGTTTTTATCTACGACCACTACTAAAAGTAGGCCTTTTAACGCTAGCTTGTTTCACTAAAAGTGACGTTTTATAGTTTACCGTGTTTAAAGAAATCAGCTGTTTACTTTTAGCACATGTGCTAAAAGTGAAGGGAGGTTCAAAACTACAATTTCGAACTGCAAGTGAAGTTGTAAAGCTATTCTAGTTGCTTCTTGCGTTACAGGTAAAGCGTTTTTGAAATAATTAAAGCGTTATGTAATGAATACAGTCATATGTGGAGTATCAATAATTACATTGTAACGTTTCGCCCTGAGATTAAATCCTAGTAATGCTCAAAAAACATTTGAATTGAATTCAGCGCGCTTTTTTTTAAACGTTACGGATCCAACCGACGATAAGCCGAACGACATCCGATGCCGCAAGTTACGATAAGGCGGCGCGCAAGCGAAACTCCCCTCCTACTCTAATCGCCACCGGAAGCAGCAGATAAGGGACCCCGATACTATAAATACGAAGACCGCCCAACTGCCGCTCTCTCTCTGTGACCGATCTTCATCCGATAAGAAGATACCTGACCTGATCCGTTATCTAATCTGGCTGCATTTCCTACCGCCATTTTGTCGTTACGAACTGTTAGCAAGATTAGAATAATTCACACCCGTTCTAAATAACCTGTACTGAACGCTATTCTATCATGTCGGTAAATTTCTGGTTAGTAGTGTAGCGTTTGAATCCGAAATATTGCAAGTTCCAGCACACGCTGTTGAGATCTTGGAATATTTTATAATCTCCACACCCGAACGTTCCCGTGTACTCATCGACTGCGAAATCCTGTTTATTCGCAGTGTACAAAAGGCCCACAAATTGCCCGATTTCCGCGAAGACTAATTTTGTGTGATTCACAGCATTTTACTGCGCCGGAGGCCACCGCCCGATCTGCAAGACCTGAAGGTAGCATCCCCCGTCCGCAAGTCGCATCGAACGTAAATAAAGCCGAAGCCACGACCTGGAGCGATAGCGCGCTATCGCGCCAGCCGGACTTCCCGATAAGCGCTCCGTTCTACCTGCGAGAGGTCAAAAACTATCTACGCACCTGGAAATCGCGTGCTACTGATTTGCGCGCTGAGTCCACCTAGAGGAGACACCAACTTCCAGGAAGGCGTCGCACATTAAACTCTAAACACACAAACAATCTCCAGGTAAAGCTTGCCATATATTTTAATTCGTAAAATCCGCAGAAGGATAGCGCCTGCAAGCACAATTCTGAGATTTCCGACATCGATCGGTTTCGAGCGGAGAATTCTCGCGGATCGGCGCGGAAGGAAACACTCGCTGCCCGTCCGAGGAAAGACATCTCCAAGCCTCGTGACCTCCTCCGCAGAGGTGCCTTGTGGGCTGCCTGCCCCGCCAACAAAATTTCGACGTGCAATTGATAGTATTTATAATTTCCGTATTGTATGATATACAGTTCAGTTCGCATTTTTGTAAGATACAGTTAGAAACATTATACTGATTTATTACTAACTTATCGTTGTTGTTGTATTTATTTATATTCGAGTGTACCGAACCCTCTTCGACAGTGAGTTATCCCGCGGCTAAATTTAATACACCCTTACAAGAAGGGTGGAATATTACAACATTTCGTAACTGACCTTGACAGCACAGGCGTGGCCAAACAATCGCCAGCGGCGTAGGCTACTATTCATTATGATGCAGCGTCGCAGATGCTAACCTTTCTTAAATCGATATTTATGGATTAATAACGGTAAAATTAAGGTCGTAGATAAAATAGTGTATGCAACGCGTGCTAAAAGTCGTTTATGCGCGAGACATGTTATGAAACTCAGCCTTCGGCTTCGTTTCATAATTTTCATGTCTCGCGCATAAAAGTCGACTTTTAGCACTTGTTGCATAAATAGCTATTGTGATTTTGACGTTTTGATGATATTTTGCATGGAGGTTAGTTGTATTAATCAAGTTTTTCGCCACAAAAAAATATTTTGCGGTCAACGAAAAAATTTTGTAATCAACTCGTTTGTTAATGGGCGATTAGTAATCTCAACTATTAAAGGCACTCACTGGCTATCGCTCGTTCGTGCTTTAAACAGTTTCGATTATTAATCGCCTTCATTAACACACTTGTTGGTTAAATAACTATTATTTATTACTGTACAAGTATAATAATTTACATTACCACAATTAAATAACTGAAATGTATACTGAAGGAAACAAATTTAAATGCCGGCGTAAAAATATTTTATTTCGTTAAAAAAGATAATTTGGGTATATAAAAAACAATAATTTGAACATTTCTCTTTTCTAATCTGGAGTTTTATATTTAAGATGTACCTATTATAAAAGTATGACAATATATAACAAAAATTAGTCGACTTACGGAAAACGTATCGAAATAAAAAGTTAGAAAGTATACGCAAAAATATTGTATCAATGATATCTTAAAAAGTAAAATAATATTATTTTCTCAAATGTATCCTGCCAAGATACTGCGCCATTTGACAAAAAGTATTCGGCAAAAGATTTTCTAATTTCCTTTGCTTCATGTCCTGGTTTCCTCGCCACTCTTCGTAGGGGCAATAGAGAAGTGATATCACTTTGGTCATTGCGCCATGATCCAGGAATAAATTCTCCTTCAATCTCTCTATCAAATAAACCTGTGGCGAATATGATGTATTTGAAGTTCTACTTCTTCTTAAAAATTATGTAGTAAAACGCAGGTTTTTGTTATATCACAAACCCTATTTGGTTCAAGCAAAATTGGCTTTCTAAATACGCGAAAAACAGAGGCCATGATTCCGAAAGCGTTTTCAACCACTCTGCGAGCACGTGAAAGCCGATAGTTGAAAACTCTTTCAGGACTTCCTTTATCATAAACGCCAGGGAATGGTTTCATCATATTCGTATTCAACGCAAATGCATCATCGCCTACAAATACGTAGGGCAAAGGCTCATCTTTCAGTGGAAGTGGCTTATCTGGTGGGAGACATAATTGGTTTTCTTCCAGTTTTTTAAAAAGAGAAAAATTTCTAAATACCCACCATCACTTATTCGTCCCTGACATCCTATATCGACGAATGTGAAACAATAATTCGCGTCCACTAAAACCATCAGCACTACGCTAAATGTACCCTTGTAATTGTAGAATTCGGAACCACTGTTAATAGGGCACTGGATTACTATATGCTTGCCGTCTATGGCGCCTATGTAATGAGGAAAATTCCACATTTCTTCAAATTCTCTTGCTATTTGCAGCCATTTTTCAATTGTATTAGGCACCTAAAAGGTAAAAGTTGTCATACTAAAATTATATTTAATTTTTAGACGATCACGTATGAAAGTAACATTATCGCGACAACAGCCTACTACAGAAAGTTGACAATTTCATACACTAGCACGATTATATTCTACTAACTAGTCATATCGTAACGGCACAAAGTTAGTCAAATAATCCAGACGCTTTAAACGTTGCTATGCTTCCCAACAAGCTCTCATTTTTTATAATTGTACCAATAATAATATAATAATCAATTTTCTAAACGAAATAAAAACAATTCTTAAAACTAGAATTTACTTTGTGTAGTCGTCTAAAAAATAGTGTTCATAACTCCCTCGAAAGTGCAAATATATGTGCTCGTGTTTTAGATCCACTCGGGCTTCGCTACCCTACGTCCTCGGTTGCCTAATCAACACTCGCACGATATTTGCTACTTTCGACGCTTGTTATGAAACTAACTATTTCAGCATACTGTAATATCATTGAACTAAACGATTTTTTTAGGAAACAGAAGAAAGTGATAATAGTGAAGAAACAGGAACGAACGCAAGTGAAGCGGAAACCCCCAATAAAGACTCGGAAAATAGTACCGCAAGTGAAATAGCTACTCCATCAGCATCCTCCTCACAATCTCTCACGCAAGAGCATAACGCGTTTAAACAGCCTCCTTCAAAAAAGCGAAATGTTCAAAGCAAGATGTTGCTGGTAGAGAAACGAATGGATGAAGCGTATAAAGTCCTGAAAAGCATAACAGAACAACCAGAGCAGGACGAATGCACCTTATATACACAACTACTAGCAAAACAATTAAGAGCATTTAATGAAAACACACGTGACGTGGCGATGTTCGAAATCAATAATTTGATGCATCGGCTCAAACAGTCATCGTACTCAAGATATGTGTATTCTGGGATACCATCTGCATTCTATGCGTCACATCCACCGTTTCAACCGCCTTGTACAGTCAATCAGCAGGTTTCTCCCAGTCTTCACCGTATCAGTCAGTTATAGGATTTCCATCATCCTTCATTCTCAATCATATCCATGCCATTCACCATCTCAATATTCACAGTCATCACGAAGCCAGTCATCATCTCCATATCCCCAAACATCACTAAGCCAGCCACCATCTCCTCTCACAACCATTACCAATCGAGCCGCCATCTTCTCTCATACAATCACAGGAGTACTTCGTTCAGTATTCTGCAGTACCAGAAAACAACGAAACAGAAATAGAACATTTACTTTCATGAAGATAAATTCATTTATTCCAGAGTTTGCTTTGAAAGATTAGTTTTTGTTTTATTTTTATCTGAGAAAAATTTCATTTATTTTTTATTATATTACTACTTATTCGTATAAATTGTTGTTTTTTGTATTGATATACTGGCTAACAATGAGGCCAGGGCCATATCTCCATCTCCTTTGGTTGTCAACGGATATGAATGAAACTTTTTGTCTGGATATTAAACATAATTTCAGATGGACAGATAGATATAGTCAAAATAACCGACTTTCGGTTTTACCGGAAATATCATTAACTTTGATTTTTAAATGGATCGCCTGTATATTTTGTTTTCCGGAATCTACGACTCAAATTACATACGACAGTGCTGCCAAATTTGCTTAGGCATTACACAAAAATATATTTAAAATGTGTTAATAAAAAAATCAGGTTTACATAATAATAAACTAGTGCATAATGCATATCTTTAGATTAGTAATTAAATTTTCTATATAATGCACGATGGACCTTGGTAGGCACCATGAAGTAGTTATTATTATGAGAGTCAATTACAACAAATTTTCTCCACTCATAGCATTCTACGATACAAAATAAAATTTTAAAGAAATAATTCCATGCTTAGGAAAACAAAGCTTTGGCAATACCATCGTATGTAATTTGAGCCGCACATTCCAAAAAACAAAATAGGCAAGGCGATCTATTTCAAAAATCACAGTTAGTGGCGCTTCCGGTGAAACCGGAAGTCCTCCATTTTAACTGTATCTATCTGTCAATCAGACATTATGTCCCGTGGAGAGATATTAAAAACACCAAACCTTCCCCATGTATCACATTAATAAATGCTAGGTTAATACAGTAGCGACATGTTTCGACTAAAAAGTCATCATCAGGCTAACTACAATTAATATTACATGTTAAAACAGTAGTTTAAAAGATAAAACCATAATTAAGCAAATCAGAGATGAACCTTGAAGAGGTGCATGTGTTAAACCATATGTGTCGAGTCACATGGAAAATTAAGGACCTAGTCGGTCGTGAAGGCGCAAATTACATGCTAAAAAACAATCTAATTAGTAAAAATAGCTTAATCAAAGGTAAAACTTACGGGAAAATCTTAACAAACTAGTTGAAAATAATTAAAACCTATTTAAGGCATATTTAAAAACAAAATTAAACTATCATCCATCGTGAGGCGAAGTAAGACAGAGAATGCCCGGAAATCGAGCAAATTTGAAAATTTAACTTAGCCGGTAAACAAAAAAACTGTAACAATAATACAACTTTCTGTAAACCAGGTGACAACAATAAGAACTAACGCAAGAATATCAAATCGTGGTTTAAGTTCAGGACTTCGTTAAGAGATGACTGGGGGTTGGAATTATGATTTTTAAGAATTTCTTTAGTTTCCAACAAATTCAATTTAAGCCCCTTTAAGCTCCTTAAATAGGTTTTAATTATTTTCCACTAGTTTGTTAAGATTTTCCCGTAAGTTTTACCTTTGATTAAGCTATTTTTACTAATTAGATTGTTTTTTTAGCATGTAATTTGCGCCTTCACGACCGACTAGGTCCTTAATTTTCCATGTGACTCGACACATATGGTTTGCACCTCTTCAAGGTTCATCTCTGATTTGCTTAATTATGGTTTTATCTTTTAAACTACTGTTTTATCATGTAAGTTCTCGCCTCTTAACGGTTCTATTTTACTAATCTGTAATATTAATTGTAGTTAGCCTGATGATGACTTTTTAGTCGAAACATGTCGCTACTGTATTAACCTAGCATTTATTAAATGTGATACATGGGAAGGTTTGGTGTTTTTAATATCTCTCCTGTGATGTACAACCCCATTTCGAGTTACCAATGAATCCTTTTGTTGAAGGATTATGTCCCCGTGTGAAGTTTCATCCCTATCGATTCATAAATAAAGAAGATATAAGCATGGCCCTAGTCTCATCGTCACCCGGAATAATCACTTACTCAATCAAATTCATATAATAAATATTTTCTGACCTTTATTTCGTCTTTTAGTTCACGCATTAAAGCAGTACATACTTCATGCACACATCTGGATACTGTCTGGATAGAAAACTTAAACAAGTATGACAAACTTGTAAAGCTGTCTCCCGAAGCAATAAATCGCATAGTTACTGCAAATCTTTCTTGTATAGGGATGCATTCTCGCAAATTTGTATCGGATTTTCCAATTATATGGCCAATTTTGTTTAACAGGTATTCAAAATCTGTTGCCGACATTCTACAAAAATTTATAAATGCTCCCGAAGGCTCTTTTTTAAAGTCATGCAGCATATCTGTAGCGTTATATCTGTAAATAACAAATGACCAATAATACAAATAACTCAAAATAAAACACAATTAATAATATCACACATTAAACATAAACGTATCAACTTACCTTTTCCTACTTTTATTATACGATGACATCCACCAGCGCCTTCTTTTTTTCTCCGACTCTTTATTTATTAAGTATTGTCCACTCATCATAATATAATACGTGGCACAAGCACTAATACGCCTCTGTTGGTTGTCCATTTTCAGCTGCATATAGAAGTGGTAGTCTCGGTTTAAAGTTGCCCGAGCCTCTATATTATTAACGTGCTCGCGGTTCGGCGCGCCGTGGGAATGGTCCAGGCGCGACCAAGCTTGGCGGCGCGTGGCTTGGCGAGCCACGCGCCGCTCGCCGAGCCACACGCCGTGGGAAGGCGGCTTTAAACGTTATCACGAGCCGTAGTTAGGAATCAGGCTCCCCAAAAAACGCTTCTAAAATGATAAGAGTGTGCACCCGAAGATATAGTTTAAAAAAAGTACACTACCTGGAATGACCTTGCGGATCCAAATGTGGATGGCTACATTTTTTTGCGATTGCAAAGAGGCAGAAACAAAAATTTTCCGAAATGTTTTTATTACTAAAAATTTATGCATTTTATGCGAACATCGCATTTGCAACCTTAGTTTTGAATATTTCTCAATGATTTTTAAACCATTGGAAAGATTATTCTTTCTGTATGTAAATGATCTCAAATTAATCCCGAAATTATTTTTAGCAAATGCTACAGAAATTGTTTAAATAAAGCGTAATAGGAATGCGCGATATACATTTCGGCATCGAGATATTTTGAAAACAATTGCACATAAAGGCATACTTCCAGCGTATGAAATGGGGGTATAGAAAAAAATGGAGAAATTTTTGGTGAAAGAATTATCTCTATTGCTTTATTGTTGTAAAAAATACGATTTATTTTTGTACATCGCTCCGTTGTTTTCCGCTGCGTGTTTTGAGTTAGCTCAGGCATAATAGATATCTACCTCAAAAAGAATAATGTAGTCCTAAGTATTGGAGTAAATATTCTTTAGTACCCTAGGGTGCCGGCGTTATATCAATATCATAACAATATATTTTGTTCTGGTAAAGTACCTTTTCCGTTTCAAACATGACAAAACATTAATAAGAAAAGTTATTCAGAATCTACCATAAACATTGAGTTACTTTTATAAAACCTTGTTTTTCTAAAAGAATTTGCAAGTCCTTAATTTGATATGTTAATGTTTTTTTCTAGTGAAAATTTTGTAACCTATTAGATTGGGTCTATATGGAAAATAAAATTTAACAACTATTATTATGAAAATAAAAAACCATAAAATTTAGCTTGCAATAAAAAGTGTCTTATTTTTGAAGTAGGTAGCCTTATTATTTTTGAAGTAGGTAGCGTTAGCACAAAAATGATCAATAACATTTCTTGTGAACTGGTAGTTTCCTCTTGAATTTTCTTGTGGTTATAGCTGCTTCATGAGAAAAACACTGCATTAGTTTTATATTTTTATATTTTATTCCTTAAGTTATAATAAATAAATGATATGGGTATAATAAATTTTTGAATATGTTTTTTAATTATTTGAATAAATTAAATAGCCCTAACTAACATAGTTTTTGTAAGTTTCCTGGCTATACTGTAATAATGCTTACATTTGTAATTCTAATTTACTCTCATCCCAGTGTTAGGTCGCGGAATCTAATTAAAAAAAGTTTGCTATCATTACTTTAGTAACTACGTTTGGCTTTCAAAATTATTTATTTATGATCCTATTTTAAAATAAATCATTTAATTGTAAGCACTCTGTATATCGCTATTTTTCTAATGGGATTTAACAAGTGGGTTATATTTTTTAACTGATGGGAAGAAATACAAAACCAAAGTGGCTTCCTTGCTTCGAGAATACGTAAATAAAAACTTATCTAGATTGGTTAAAAATCAGATGTATAAGAGAAAACCTCAAACTTGTTTAAAAACATTTTGTAACTAAACAATTACATTAAAAATTGTGTAAATAAAGCTAAAATTAGAAGGAGACGCAGAATTTGCAGACTATAGAAAATACCTGTCCAGACCTGCAGATGTGAGCGTCTGGGAATGTGCAAGGTTGCTAAAAAAAGAGGATGTGATTATTGTCTGGAGTTTCTGCGTAGGTCTGCGAGAGGGTTTTTGCACAGGTTTGGCGGGAAATTCAAATTCTGCGCAGGTTTGGCAGTAAATTCAAATTCTACTCAAGGTTTGACGGTAAATTTAAATTATGATCAGGTTTTTGGCGGGAAATCTAGGAATGTGCAAGGTTGCTAATAAATGTATGGTGAAGAAGTTTGCTTAAAATTGATTGAAAATTTACAGACACTGTTTGTAAGCACCGAATGTAAATATTACATGTTTTTTCATGTACTTTATTAAATACACAGTCTCGAAATTGAGTCGATAGTTATTTATTTCGCTTTTGCTGTTGGATTTATGTACAAAAGGACAATATCCCTCACTTTAGCAATAAGCAAGTTCCTAAAGATATATTATTATGCTGTAGAGATTTACAGGTTACAGTTCGGACTGTAAACTGAGTTAAAAATTTAGGATATTTCTATACCGCTATTAGCAACAGTACCATTTTAGATTCGATTGTTTTAATATAGGTTCGAAAGCACTACTTAGACAGGTAGACATCTAGACAGGTAGACAGGTAGACAGGTAGACAGGTAGACAGCTAGACAGGTAGACAGGTAGACAGATAGACAGGTAGACAGCAAGACAGCTAGACAGATAGACCGCTAGACAGATAGACAGGTAGACAGGCAGGCAGGCAGGCAGGCAGACATACTATTAACGAAGTAAGAAGAGGGAAGTTGAAAATTAATACTGAAACAGATCTTAATTTAGCGCTTTCAAAATTATTACTACAGAACATCAGGGGATTAATGGCCTCCATTATCAGTGTCTGAGAATTTGCAACGATGAATGAATAGACCACTGGTTAACCTGACATGTTCCTGTAATGGTTTTATGGGTACGACGGTGTAATAAAACGACAATTGTAAATATAATTGTATTTTATTTGTCTAATGTACATGTATAAAATTATTACAAATATATTATACACCAGTTAATTATAATTAATAATTATTGTGGTAGAGGTGTTGTCATCTCTGTCTGGAGGTTGACACGATCTCCTTTTGCTGTTTCCGACATTGTCGAACTGGATTTATTCAATTATTCCTCCTCTTCTAACATACAACTATATTTACAATTGTCGTTTTATTACACCATCGTGCCCATAAAACCGTTACAGAAACATGTCAGGTTGACCAGTGGTCTATTTATTTATCGTTGCAAATTCTCAGACACTGATAATGAAAGCCATTGATTTCCTGATGTTCTATAGTAGCAATTTTGAAAATACTAACATAAGATTTGTTTTAATCGAATCTCAAATTTGGGTCTTACGTAAAAGAAAACAATATGCAATTAAATGGTACTGTTGCTAATAGCGGTATAGAAATATCCAAAATTTTTAACTCAGTTTACACTCCGAAGTGTACCTGTAAATCTGTATAGCATATTAATGTTTGTTTAGGAACTTCCTTATTGCTAAAGTAAAGGATGATGTCTTTCTGTGCATAAATCCAACAGCAAAAGCGAAATAAATAACTATCGACTCAATTTCGAGACTGTGTATTTAATAAAGTACAGGAAAAAAAACACTTAATATTTACATTCGGTGCTTATAAACAGTGTCTGTAAATTTTCAATCAAATTTAAGGAAATTTATTAAACCACACATTTATTTTTTAGCAACCTTGCACATTCCCAGATTTCCGGCTAAAAACCTGATCATAATTTAAAATTTACCGTCAAAATAATGCCCAGAATTTGAATTTCTCCCCAAAACCTACGCAGAATTTGAATTTACCGCCAAACCTGCGCAGAATTTGAATTTACCGCCAAACCTTAGCAAAAACCCATGCGCAGACCTGTGAAAAAACTCCCGGGAAGACCCTCGCGCAGACCTACGCAGAAATTCCAGACAACAATCACATCCGGTTTTTTTTAGCAACCTTGCACTTTCCCAGATGCTGACATCCGCAGGTCTGGACATGTATTTTCTATAGTCTGCAAATTTTGCGCCTCGTTCTAATTTTAGCTTTATTTAGACACTTTATAATGTGATTGTTTAGTTACAAGATGTTTTTAAACAAGTTTGAGATTTTCTCTTCAATCGGCAACAACGAACTGTCCCTCACCGTTGGATATCGTGTATAGCATCTTTATTAATTAAAGTATTTTTTACTAATATATTGTTGGGGCCTAATAGCTTTTACATGGCTTTATTTAATTTATTTCTTATTCTCACGGCTTTATTATAAAATTTTGATTTTAATCTTGCCTTTGTCTTTAGCATGTAATTGTAATAACCTTAGTTATTCGACTCTAATCTACTATTCAAATCACAATATAAATAAGCTAGTTTGCGAAGTAGATCCCAAATTTTGGCACTAATAAATCTCCACAAAATAACTTAACGTGCCTCGCAAACTTTTCAGGCGAACAGTTGAAATCAAAATCCCAATTCCTCGAGCTTCGCGGAAAATCCCAGCCGAGTTATTGCAAGCCACCTGCGCGCGAGCCCATCGGTCGCGCTTGCATATTCGATAAGCACAAAATCGACGGAGAAATTAAAATCAATTCCCTAATCGAAGTTAATTGTTATAAACTCCCCCCTTCCTTGGCAGGCTGGAAATTTCGGAGGAATGAACAGCCGAACGCATAAGTGATGAAATAGACTCACAAATCCAAAACTCGAGGGAAACACACAAAAAAAACTTCTAGAATACTCCCTGAACACCAGCACACAAAAAAAATGAAATCCCCCCGTACCGAATTTAGGTGATAGGGAACGGAACCAGAGAGAACCATCGCACGAGCGCAGCCCCGAGTTCAGGCACCAAGACCAGTCTTCGCAGCTGGATCTTAAAGGCGCGCCGGCTACTAATCTGATGAAAATCCCTCACAAAGGACAACGCTCCCACAAACGCTCCCCCAGCCCCCAATCACAGACACAAGGCCGAAAAGTCCCACCCCGTGCTCAGAAGAAGAGCTCAAAAATCCCCAAAGTAGAGAGCGTAGGTGTTCGTCACGAACGAAGATGAAAAGTCCACCAACAGCATCCCTACCGACCTACCCTACATGCAATATGCGTAGATGTTCGTTGCATAAGGAAAAGTGACCACCTTCATCATCCCAACCAACCGACCCAAAACAAAAAAAACCCTCAGTCTAATCACCTATACACTAATCCAAACCTAATCACGCCAAAACGTTATAATAAAAAAAAACTCGAGGATAGAGAATAAAATGGACAATAGAAAATTCGACTACGGGGAATCATACACAGGATTCAAATCCTGAACATGCCAAACGCCTCTGTCCAATTCTTCTTCATCTCTGAGCTGATACGTATTTAGCCCAAGCCTCTGATGAACGATAAAAGGCCCTAAGTACTTTGGTCCAAGTTTGGCATTACAGTATTCCGTAGCGTTAGATAGACTTTTATTCTTACGCCAGACGCGTTGTCCGGGAACATATTCTACAGGACGTTTTCTGAGATCATAAGTTCGTTTGTTTCGCTCGTAAGCGCCTTGTAGCTTTTTCCTGAGGTCTTCATACATGGTCTGAAATTATCGCTTCCTACGCTGAATTTCATTTACGAAAGGTACCTCTCGTTCATCTTCTTCTTTTAGTTGATGTTGATGCTCTTTCCCGCTAATCTTGTGCTCTTTCCCAAAGTTTACATAATAAGGCGTGTATCCAGTAACTTCGTGTTTGGAGGTACGAATAGCACAACCGATAGATGCTAGATGTTCATCCCAATGCCGTTGATTATCTCGGATATACGACGACACCATAGTTTTCACGACGCGATTCACTCTTTCCGTCGGGTCCGCTTTTGGGTAATACAGAGCTGTAAAAGAAATTTTTACATGGTAATTGTCGCAGAGACGTTGAAATTCCTTGCTCTTCATTTGAACTCCGTTGTCGCAAATTATATGCTGAGGTACTCCATATACTAAAAAGATTCCTTCTTCTACACTTTTGACTAAGGCTTTCGCTGTAGCGGAACGAAGTGGAAACATCACTACATATTTGCTGAAATAATCAGTTACAACCAATATATGAGTATACCCTCGGGTTGACCTAGGTAACGGGCCCATGAAATCTAAACTAATTAGCTGCCACGGTTCAGTAACGGGAGGTCGGGTTCCCATTAAACCTGCAGGAGCCTTTTGTTCCGGTTTGTGTTCAGCACAAATCCTGCATGACTTCACATATCGTATAACATCAGCTCTCATCTGCGGCCAGTAATGTTTGCTTCGGATTTTCCAAAATGTTTTGTAGATACCAACGTGTCCTGAAGTAGGGTGGTCATGACAACGTCGAAGTAGTTCAGACCTTTCGTCTTTTGGAATCACACGTTTCCAATAGTCCGACTCTTTACTTAAATCAGGTATTTTGCACTTGGTATATTTGAAAAGAATTCCGTTATCGAGTCTCCAAGATGGAAATGCTTCTGGGTTCGTTGAGACCTTTTGAATCATTTTGGTATACCACCGGTCTTTGAAGCGAGGTTGATCTTCGACGTCGACCTGTACGGTGTCAACTGGAACGGGCACGGATCTGGAAAGAAAACCCGGTTCCACGTGTTCTCTACCTTTCCTATGGATCATATCGAAATCGTAGGGTTGCAGACGAAGCGCCCACCTAGCTAATCTGCCTTGCGGGTCTTTAAGGCGATTAAGCCATAGCAAACTATGATGGTCGGTAACGACAGTAAAGCGCACTCCTTCTAAGTAATGACGGAGTTTTTCAACCGCCCATATTACTGCCAAACATTCTCGTTCAGTGGTAGAATAGTTGCGTTCTTGGCGTGTGAGACTACGCGATAGGAAACAAATGACTTTCTCGACTTCTTCGTGCTTCTGGACTAGGACTGCTCCAATACCATACGTAGAAGCGTCTGTTTGAAGTATAAACGGACTATCAAAATCTGGACAGCTAAGAACAGGGGCTGTAACTAACTGTTCTTTAATCTTCGTAAAAACCTCATTACACTCCGGGGTCCATTTCCAACGTATATTTTTCTTCATTAAGTTAGTTAATGGCGAAATGATAGAGGCGAAATTGGGTACGAAGCGGCGATACCACGAAGCCATGCCAATAAATCTTCTTACTTCTGTAATGTTCTTCGGTGAAACTATTTTCAAAATTGCTTCCACCTTTTCGGGATCAGGGCGTAACCCATATCGATCAACAACATAACCCAGATACTTTAATTGAGGCCTACAAAATTGACACTTATCAACATTGACAATAAGCTTAGCTCGACTCAGGCGATCCAGAACTGTTTCCAAAGTTCGAAGATGGTTTTCAAAATTCTGCGATACAATGATAATATCATCAAGTTAAACCATGACCGACGGCTGTAAATCAGCGCCTAGAGCGGTGTCGATAATCCTCTGCCAAGTGGCACCAGCGTTCGATAAGCCGAAAGTCATCCTCTTAAAATGGTACAAAGCGCGACCAGGGACAGTAAAAGCTGTACATTCTCTGGAAGATGGCGACAGCGGTACTTGCCAATATGCGGATTTAATATCTAAGCTAGTCAAATATACAGCATCCCGCAGTTTGTCTAGTATAGCCGATACATATGGCAAGGGATACGCGTCCTTTTTAGCAACTGCATTAAGTTGCCTGAAATCTATACAAAACCTGTAAGTATCGTCCTTCTTTCGAACTAAACACACGGGCGAAGACCACGCACTCTTCGACGGTTCGATAACATCTTGTTGAAGCATGTTTTCTAATTCGGCGTCTATTATCTTCTGTTTATACGGCGAGACTGGATAATATCTCTGCTTCATTGGCTTAGCTCCTGGAAGCAGCTCAATTTCATGTTGTCCTATATTAGTACAATCAACCGTAGTCGTCGGGTGCTTTAACTTTTCGTCTATGAGCCGGTCCAACATACCCCTTTGCTCGGGAGTTAAAGATTTCTCATCCTGTATACTGGAAACGCTATGTTGCGGTTGTTCTGAAGAAAACTGCCAAATATTTTGTCTAAGATCAGGTATAATGTCCATGGCTAACCAAAAATCTACACCAAATATTAAAGTTTGAGGAATACTGGGAATTACCAAAACGTCTAAAATTCGAACCTTTCCTTCAAGAACCATGGGTGTCGAAATAACACCGATACTAGAACATCGCTGACCATTGGCCATGGTACATCTCGACTCCTGCAAGCGCAATTTCAAACCTAGGTCATTCAAAATTTTCAAACCGGGACCACCAAATACCGTGCGACTGGCGCTCGAATCTAATAAACCTAAAATTTTATAACCTAATATAGCAACTTCCAAATAAGGACGCTGATCACCTTCAGCGTGACAAAGCACGTAATCCAAAAGAATATTTTGTCGATCATTTGAAGATAAAGTTGATTTGGTGGTCGAATAAGAAGCGGAGACAACCTTACGACCGGTCAGTTTCTCCGACACACGTTTTCCGAATTGGTACAATCTGGACAATTCCTGGAAGTAAATCCGTGTTTACCGCAACGGTAGCATAATAACCGCTTAGATTCGGAGCAATTACGTACAGTATGACCGACCTTCTGACAATTCCAGCAAGTGCGAGTGGCAACAGCAGAAACAGCAGGCGACGGCAAATCTTCAGTATGGGAACTGGATACGCTTCTGGAAAAATTTGAATCGATAGCCGCTAAACGATGGGGCTTCTTGGATTTCTGATAAGCGAGACCTGGCTCTAAGGTATGATAGGTACATGGAGGAGGTTGTCGAAATCTACTCGAGCGGGTATATGCGTCTTCGATCGATTTACATATACGAGTCAACCCTTCTATTGTTTTGGTAGTCTGTAAAGCCAATTGAGTTTGCTGAAACGGTTGTAAGTTCCTTCGAATTAAATTGACGCGAGTGGCTTCCGTTGGGGAAGTAGGTAAACGCCTAAACAAATTTTCCATGATGGCTATATAAACCGCTACAGGTTCTTCAGTTCCTTGAGTACGACATCGGATCTCTTCCCAAAGACTTTCTTCGTAGTCACAAGGTAAGAACGCTTCTTTCAATCGAATCACCAGCTCGTCCCAATTACTAACTGAATTTCGAACGGAACGATACCAGATTAAAACGTGTCCCGTAAACAGTTCAACGGCAGCCGTATACAATTGCTCTTTGGTAACACCTCGGGCATTCCTTACTTCGTCTAGTCTTTCCAGAAAATCTCATAGTCCAGCTTCTCCATCATAGCGGATGTTCCATTTATTAATGGCAAGATGATTAGAAGTCAGGGTTGATGTAGTTTGAGGTATCATTGTGCTACTGAACACTGACGAGCGACGAACAGTAGCCGGTTGCGAAGGAGCGGAACCAATATTAAAGCCTCCGAAGGCAGTTTCAATATCTTCCACACCTGAATGAGGAGGGGTGGCGAAACGAACATGTGAACTTGATGGATATTCTTCTCCTGGTGCTGAGTCTTGCTTCTGAGCACCGTTGTCCAAGCTAACAGGTTCAAGTTCAATTAAGTTTGCGTCTTCGTTTGCACGCAACGCTGTATTAACGATTTTTGATTCCAAATCGTCCAAAAGCATGAGGTACTTATTCACTAATGCATCTCTTCTAGTGAGAGTGACTGCATCGTTGCTCTGGATGCGTTCTAAACGTCCATGTAAATGTAGCAATCTTGTGCGAATCCGCTTATAATCGTTCGTGGCGATTCCATCCTCGAATGTCGGTATTTCGGCTTCAAACAAGTTCAGTTTTGCTTGACATATACGTAACTCTTCGTCCACGTCCATCTCCAAATTGGGAAATGTAGAATTTATCGAAGTCTCGAGGTTCAAACGAGCCCTAAGTAACTTACGCTTGTCGTGCACATTGCCCTGACAAACTATGCCCCGAATACGTAGTTCGTAATGAAGTTCATCCACCAATAGTCTATTAATCTCCATGCTATTTACCAAAACTGATAAAACAACTACCCTATAAACTAATCAACGCCACTGCTATACAATCAAAAACAAAAAAAAAGAAAAAACCGCCAAGCTAAACAAATAAAAGGCGGTGCTACAAGTATAACAACCCCAGCGAAGACCTTTTTTTCGAATTGACAGGAAGCTGTAAGAGAATAAAGAACGCAAAAGAAAAACGCTAAAGCAAAGTAACTGCAAAAAAAACAACTGCGAAGGGATGGCTGCGTCGAGGCCCTGCACGTTGGACGCCAAAATTTATGTCACGGATGTTTGTACGAAGTTGTCAACCTTGGTCCGTCGATGGTAACATAAATAGGCTCGGCCGAGCTCAGCCTGAGTCGTAGGCTAATATGGACCTTCCTCTTCTGGACCAGCTGGGAAGTCCTGGGCGCCAGGATCCTAAAACTTTATTTCCGAGCCTGGAGTCTCTGATGCATCGGATACCAAAATGCTCACGCTAGCGGAACCAAAATAAAACCACTCGTTACAACAAAACCATTTATTTCATTACCCTCGGCGGTCGTCCCAAATCACAATCACAGTAACAGACGAAACTAAATTAAACCCAAGGGGGCATGACGTGTGCGCTACCTAAAGAAACATCGACGAATAGGTACATATGAGTATTCCCCACATTCGTTAATACACATAAATATATATACAAACCCTAAACCTAATCAAAATACAAATGAATTTGGTAGGTTTAACACAGACCAACAGCTCGCCGCAAGCTGAAATATGAAAACTGAGGTACGCGATTTATCTTTATGCTCGCGTAGTTATCGGCAACAAATCATCGTGAAAATTAGTTTCATTACACAATTTTGGATCGACGTCATCAAGCTCTATTAGCTATGCGTTACTCGGAGGCTAAACGGTAGCCTGATTACATAATCTGAGAATACGAGCAGGTTTTAAAATATACCGCTGGGTGGGATGCGACTCATGTACATGATTCGATTACCGTACGCGGTTGATGGTTTGATTTTGATCAAGCGATCGTAAGCTAACCTAATAGAGGACTAAACCAAACGATAGCTCGCGCAAACCTTGGGCCGAACGGTTATCTAACAAACCCTGGAGCGAGCTAATTGGTTTCACAATTATACTAGGTAAGTAACTGATTCACTTGAGATAACTGCGCGTTCACCATTCTGATAGGCGATTCTTATAGTATACGATTGTGATGTTACACCAAACGTTGCGCAGAATGCTACGGCTCCAATCGCGTCCTCGTTGATCAATGCGGTGCGATGGTAAAAAAAAACAAAGAGCGATCTGACCTTATCTTCGGTGCGCGGGCGATCCAATTTCGAGGTCGGCAGTTGCTACAGATCTCGATAAGTCGGAGCTCTCCACGTGCTGCAACCCTGGAGGTTAGGGGATGAACCAGTGGATCGAGGAGTAGATCACGCTATCGGTCAGATGGGCCAAACGCAGGACTAGTTTGTGCGAGCTCGACAGGATACAAGACCCAAAAGTAACAATTAAAAGCCCTGAAAATGGACAATAAAATTACCCAAAATGTCCAACGAAACCTCGTGCTCATACGCACTAAGTTGTTGGGCGGCTTCTTGTACGATTTTGATATTCAGACTTCCCCTCGTTCTCCCAAATTGTTTAGTTCAGCAACGTAACTAAATCCAGTCGAAACTGTGCCTTATATTGCGAATAACAAATCTTCACTATATTCCAAATCATCACAATATAAATAGGCTATTTTGCGAAGTAGATCCCAAATTTTGGCACTAATAAATCTCCACAAAATAACTTAACGTGCTTCGCAAACTTTTCAGGCGAACAATTGAAATCGAATCCTCAATTCCTCGAGCTTCGCGGAAAATCCCAGCCGAGTTATCGCAAGCCACCCGCGCGCGAGCCCATCGGTCGCGCTTGCATATTCGATAAGCACAAAATGCGACGGAGAAATTAAAATCAATTACCTAATCGAAGTTAATTGTTATAAACTCCCCCCTTCCTTGGCAGGCTGGAGATTTCGGAGGAATGAACAGCCGAACGCATAAGTGATGAAATAGACTCACAAATCCAAAACTCGAGGGAAACACACAAAAAAAACTTCTAGAATACTCCCTGAACACCAGCACACAAAAAAAAATGAAATCCCCCCGTACCGAATTTAGGTGAAAGCGAACGGAACCAGAGAGAACGACCGCACGAGCGCAGCCCCGAGTTCAGGCACCAAGACCAGTCTTCGCAGCTGGATCTTAAAGGCGCGCCGGCGACTAATCTGATGAAAATCCCTCACAAGGGACAACGCTCCCACAAACGCTCCCCCCAGCCCCCAATCACAGACACAAGGCCGAAAAGTCCCACCCCGTGCTCAGAAGAAGAGCTCAAAAATCCCCAAAATAGAGAGCGTAGGTGTTCGTCACGAACGAAGATGAAAAGTCCGCCAACAGCATCCCTACCGACCTACCCTACATGCAATATGCGTAGATGTTCGTTGCATAAGGAAAAGTGACCACCTTCATCATCCCAACCAACCGACCCAAAACAAAAAAACCCTCAATCTAAACACCTATACACTAATCCAAACCTAATCACGCCAAAACGTTATAATAAAAAAAAACTCGAGGATAGAGAATAGAATGGACAATAGAAAATTCGACTACGGGGAATCATACACAGGCTTCAAATCCTGAACATGCCAAACGCCTCTGTCCAATTCTTCTTCATCTCTGAGCTGATACGTATTTAGCCCAAGCCTCTGATGAACGATAAAAGGCCCTAAGTACTTTGGTCCAAGTTTGGCATTATAGTATTCCGTAGCGTTAGATAGACTTTTATTCTTACGCCAGACGCGTTGTCCGGGAACATATTCTACAGGACGTCTTCTGAGATCATAAGTTCGTTTGTTTCGCTCGTAAGCGCCTTGTAGCTTTTTCCTGAGGTCTTCATACATGGTCTGAAATCCTCGCTTCCTACGCTGAATTTCATTTACGAAAGGTACCTCTCGTTCATCTTCTTCAATTAGTTGATGTTGATGCTCTTTCCCGCTAATCTTGTGCTCTTTCCCAAAGTTTACATAATAAGGCGTGTATCCAGTAACTTCGTGTTTGGAGGTACTAATAGCACAACCGATAGATGCTAGATGTTCATCCCTATGCCGTTGATTATCTCGGATATACGACGACAGCATAGTTTTCACGACGCGATTCACTCTTTCCGTCGGGTCCGCTTTTGGGTAATACAGAGCTGTAAAAGAAATTTTTACATGGTAATTGTCGCAGAGACGTTGAAATTCCTTGCTCTTCATTTGAACTCCGTTGTCGCAAATTATATGCTGAGGTACTCCATATACTAAAAAGATTCCTTCTTCTACACTTTTGACTAAGGCTTTCGCTGTAGCGGAACGAAGTGGAAACATCACTACATATTTGCTGAAATAATCAGTTACAACCAATATATGAGTATACCCTCGGGTTGACCTAGGTAACGGGCCCATGAAATCTAAACTAATTAGCTGTCACGGTTCAGTAACGGGAGGTCGGGTTCCCATTAAACCTGCAGGAGCCTTTTGTTCCGGTTTGTGTTCAGCACAAATCCTGCATGACTTCACATATCGTATAACATCAGCTCTCATCTGCGGCCAGTAATGTTTGCTTCGGATTTTCCAAAATGTTTTGTAGATACCAACGTGTCCCGAAGTAGGGTGGTCATGACAGCGTCGAAGTAGTTCAGACCTTTCGTCTTTTGGAATCACACGTTTCCAATAGTCCGACTCTTTACTTAAATCAGGTATTCTGCACTTGGTATATTTGAAAATAATTCCGTTATCGAGTCTCCAAGATGGAAATGCTTCTGGGTTCGTTGAGACCTTTTGAATCATTTTGGTATACCACCGGTCTTTGAAGCGAGGTTGATCTTCAACGTCGACCTGTACGGTGTCAACTGGAACGGGCACGGATCTGGAAAGAAAATCCGGTACCACGTGTTCTCTACCTTTCCTATGGATCATATCGAAATCGTAGGGTTGCAGACGAAGCGCCCACCTAGCTAATCTGCCTTGCGGGTCTTTAAGGCGATTAAGCTATAGCAAACTATGATGGTCGGTAACGACAGTAAAGCGCACTCCTTCTAAGTAATGACGGAGTTTTTCAACCGCCCATATTACTGCCAAACATTCTCGTTCAGTGGTAGAATAGTTGCGTTCTTGGCGTGTGAGACTACGGGATAGGAAACAAATGACTTTCTCGACTTCTTCGTGCTTCTGGACTAGGACTGCTCCAATACCGTACGCAGAAGCATCTGTTTGAAGTATAAACGGACTATCAAAATCTGGACAGCTAAGAACAGGGGCTGTAACTAACTGTTCTTTAATCTTCGTAAAAGCCTCATTACACTCCGGGGTCCAATTCCAACGTATATTTTTCTTCATTAAGTTAGTTAATGGCGAGATGATAGAGGCGAAATTGGGTTCGAAGCGGCGATACCACGAAGCCATGCCAATAAATCTTCTTACTTCTGAAATGTTCTTCGGTGAAACTATTTTCAAAATTGCTTCCACCTTTTCGGGATCAGGGCGTAACCCATATCGATCAACAACATAACCCAGATACTTTAATTGAGGCCTACAAAATTGACACTTATCAACATTGACAATAAGCTTAGCTCGACTCAGGCGATCCAGAACTGTTTCCAAAGTTCGAAGATGGTTTTCAAAATTCTGCGATACAATGATAATATCATCAAGGTAAACCATGACCGACGGCTGTAAATCAGCGCCTAGAGCTGTGTCGATAATCCTCTTCCAAGTGGCACCAGCGTTCGATAAGCCGAAAGGCATCCTCTTAAAATGGTACAAACCGCGACCAGGGACAGTAAAAGCTGTACATTCTCTGGAAGATGGCGACAGCGGTACTTGCCAATATGCGGATTTAATATCTAAGCTAGTCAAATATACAGCATCCCGCAGTTTGTCCAGTATAGCCGATACATATGGCAGGGGATACGCGTCCTTTTTAGTAACTGCATTAAGTTGCCTGAAATCTATACAAAATCTGTAAGTATCGCCCTTCTTTCGAACTAAACACACGGGCGAAGACCACGCACTCTTCGACGGTTCGATAACATCTAGTTGAAGCATGTTTTCTAATTCGGCGTCTATTATCTTCTGTTTATACGGCGAGACTGGATAATATCTCTGCTTCATTGGCTTAGCTCCTGGAAGCAGCTCAATTTCATGTTGTCCTATATTAGTACAACCAACCGTATTCGTCGGGTGCTTTAGCTTTTCGTCTATGAGCTGGTCCAACATACCCTTTTGCTCGAGAATTAAAGATTTCTCATCCTGTATACTAGAAACGCTATGTTGCGGTTGTTCTGATGAAAACTGCCAAATATTTTGTCTAAGATCAGGTATAATGTCCATGGCTAACCAAAAATCTACACCAAATATTAAAGTTTGGGGAATACTGGGAATTACCAAAACGTCTAAAATTCGAACCTTTCCTTCAAGAACCATGGGTGTCGAAATAACACCGATACTAGAACATCGCTGACCATTGGCTATGGTACATCTCGACTCCTGAAAACGCAATTTCAAACCTAGGTCATTCAAAATTTTCAAACCAATAATAAAGGCGAAAATAACCATATTTCATTATATTCAAAATATTAATTGGCAATACATATCAAATTACTCACGTAGTAACTGACATGTGAAGCGATTATTTTAACAAATATATAGCGGTATCAAGGAAATACCCTGACATGGTTAACTATTAATTTTACTCTCCCGGAAACCCAGCGACAGTCAGAAACAATCACTGTCGATGTCAGTGCCATTCCGGCAACGTAGGATGTCGTCGTGCTATTAAAACTTATGCAGGTATTGCACTCAAAAAATGTATGGGAGAAGTTCATGCACTAGGGATATTATAAATAAAAGTTTTTCAATGATAATAATACCCTAAGAGTTCACGAAATTACATACATACATACTGCCATCGTTTACTGCCCACAGCAATTCTGGTTGCCTAACTAATGCAAAAATGGAGGAATTAAAGATGTGCACAGAATTAATATTTTATTTATTGCAAGAGAAAATCTACACTAATAAATACACGTGATATGAGTAGCAGTAACTATAAGTTGATTGAGAAAGGTTAGCATTAGATAAGGCAGAATAAAGAGGGTTACGTTCAGCGTTTTATTTGGAATTGATGTTAGTAATGGCAAACGCAGCTTAATTTAGGTAGCTGATAGATTTGAGTTTGGTAGAATCAATACAATAATATGAATATTGGTATAATACAGCGATGGTTTGTGTAGTTACAAAAATAATGTGACCGTTATGATTAAAAATTGTATCACCAGCGAATGGCAAGCCAACTGACGGGTAAAGAAACGGTGCAAAGTAGAGAAGAAGTAAAGATTGCAAAAAGCAATATGGCCACATATCAAAGGAAACAGACATTGTGCAGTGCTAAAATAAACACGTGAAACAGTGCATTTAAAACTGAAGTGATTGAAAGCATAGTAAAAGTGTTACGGTGGACAATTTCCAAGAAAAAGACAGTTTAGTTCCCATGTTAAAAAACATTATATCAAAACCTTAGTTCTTAAGTGGAAACATTAAATGAATACTTATTTCATAAAACATTTGTAAATCTAGGTTACTAGAATACGAGGCATTCAATTGTTAACAAGAACAAAACAAGCTTTGAAATATTTGTGTTGGTGCAAGAAGTGGTCGAAGCTTTCATTTACAGTCGCGGCCAAAAAAAAAAACGGGACATCTTTTTTGACCTACTTCTCAAAATGCGACACTGACAATTCTAATAATAAATGTTATCAGAAGTCATTATTCAATTCTGAAAAATGCCAGCACATATTGGAAATACGGATAAAGCGAAAATAATTGCTCCTGTTGACGCATTTTCAGAATTAATTAAAAAAAGTGTCCCTGATTTTTTGGCGGATACTGTAAATTATCAAATAAAAAAGTTATCAGTGTCAGACAAAAAGTGTTGTTCATATTCATCAATGTGCAGAGCATCTTTGAGTATAATTTTCATTGGGGTAACACATCCAAGTGAATAGGGATCAGCTCTGCGAGGAATCATCCAAGTGGGTCCGACATCGGGCCCCATTTCGACTAGTTATAGGTATCGGCCAGCAGGAATCGAATGTGCATCGCAACGTGTAGAACAAAAATTTGGAAAAAGAAGCCATCACCAAGTTCGAAATTTCCGTGGCGTCATTTCAATGTGTGCAGCCAATCTAAAAAGCCCACTTTTCAAGGTAAAATTCACAAAGGAAACCAGTTGCGGAAGGCCCATAAATGTTGGGTTTTATCGTACAAGGTCGTAAACGTTGTCCCAGCTGCATAGATTCATCCAGATACGGGTAATCGAGGTAGCGTCCTTTGATTTTTCGATTGGAAGCCGACTTTGCCAGCCTTGCAGGAAATTAAAGAAATGCAGCGTCCTCGTCGTTTTGCGTCACTGAACAAAACCAGGTTAGCCGAAAATTACGTCAGATTATTTGCAGTGTAGGAGGGAAGTTCATCATTTATTTTCCCTAACAGTTGACATTGACTGACAAATGAAAAATTATTGTCATTTGAGGTGTCCTTTAATGACGTTAGTGTATGTACAATTTGTAAAATAGCGTTAATTTATTATTCCACATATACAAAATATTAATTCAAGACTCTTGAAGTGAATTGAAAAAAGCTGTGATAAAATACCTCTGTAAAAAAGGCTTTATAGCAGGTGATTTTAAAATAGTTCACGAGATTTTAAACTGGGGCGGAGTCCTGTAAACCTGCACCAGGTGGAGGACCTCCAAAAACTGTGGTTACAGAAGAAAATATTAATTTAGTCCATGGTATGGTACTGAATGACAGAAAAGTGACAGCCAGATTTATAGCGGAGACATGTGGCATTTTTGTTGGGAGCGTTGAGAAAATGTTGCAAGTTGAATTGGGTCTCAAAAAAGTCTCAGCACGTTGGGTACCAAAGTTATTAACGGTAGATCAAAATCGCATCCGCCGAATTACCGAACGGACAAATTTGGCGATTATTATCAGAGACCCCGATAAATTTTTATAAAAATTGATTACAGTGAATAAGACTTGGGTTCATATCTTTGACCCAGAGTCAAAACGACAAAGCATGGAGTGGCAGCATAAGGGTTCCCCACCTCCCTGAAAATTTCGCCATGTTTCGTCTGCAAGCAAAATCATGGTAACCATTGCCCTCAGATGATATACACTAATCCCATCAACAAATTTTCAAAATTTCAACCAATCAGAGCCGAATACAGGGAATATTTTGCACAAGTGCAATACCTGGGTATTTGCACAAGTGCATATTCGAGTATTTGCGGGAAAAAAACCAAACGAGCTAGGTAAACAAGAAATTTCAGAAAGAAAACTGAATACTCTTTAAAAGGGAGTAATATGGTATACAAATAATGAAATTTCTTCGGGGAATACTGTTGCAATATTTCCCGCGTGCATTCAGTATAATTCGCTTCGTGTTCTCGAGAAATAATCGAATATACAGAATGCACTAGGGATATAACTACTGATTATTTCCTTCATATCCATAATAATGTGTAATCACTATGGTTTCTCTCAGTTTAACAATGACAAAAATTCAAACGTCAAAATTTAACCGCTTTTAAATGTGTCAAAATTTAATCGCCTGTGCATAATTTTAACATGATTATTAAAGGTGCTTCACCAACTGAATTTTATTTATTTATTCAGGAAATAATGACGCCGAACATCCCGCGTGCATGTAAACTAGCCTGAATAAATTTTGACGTTTTCTGTCAGAATGTTTTGCTCTGAAGAAATATATCCCGTAAATTTTCCACTCCAAAAACACTCGTGCTACGCACTCGGGATTCTTGTTGAGCGGCAAATTTACTTAACATATTTCTTAGCAAAACATTCCGACAGAAAACGTCAAAACTTAATCTGCTATTTTAATGCACTTGGGATGTTATTGTTGAATAAACGAATAAAGAATATGTTTTTAAAATTGTCATTCCTAAATTAAATGCAAAGTGTCACTTTTTTCACTGAGTGAAAAAAAGTGAGAATTCACACACTAAAATTAATTTGAAAAATCCTACTTTTCAATAAAATTTAAAAAAAAATCAGTTATACTGTAATGTTTCGTCCAGCGCGAACACGATTTTTGAATTAGAAATTAATTCGCGCGTTCCCCCATGGCGTATTTTACGTTACGAATTGGAGCGTTAAATCTTTAGTTCGCCGCGATAAGGGACGTCATCGCGAAGAGTCGCAGGTACACCTACGCGCCGCTTTTCTACCTAAGATGTCAGAAGCACGAGGAGAATGCATATAAAAGCAGCTTCGCGACCAGTTCACGAGGCTTTTTAATTCAGTTATTCATTCCGGAGAATTCCCAAAAGTTTCTGAAGATCAGTTTTGAAACGAAGGCTTTTTCAAGAGACCATTTCCTGATTTATTTATTCGAATATTGCAATCCGAAAATAGCATAAATAATTAGCCCACTTTCCGTCTCCAGATACCTGTAAACTCGCTCGGAAACTTGTTTGAAGCGAAGGCTCTTTCGAGGAACCGCTTCCACGCTTCCCATAATAATTACGCAAGCCGACCTCTCGGTGTAATTAATCCCGAAGTAAACATAATAGATTTCATATTTCCAAAAGGCTTGCGAGCCGCAAACTTCGCAACGATCTGAATATGTGCTAATTATTTTAACCACAGACATTTACCTGCCAGCCAGACTTCTCCAGGAACGTAGGAAATCGTCCGCAGTACCACCAAACTAAGCCGCACCGTGGGAAACATCCCCGAGCGTCTGCAACCATCTCGAGGTCATTCGCCGGTGCACCACCTTAAATACCTAATATCACGCACCGCACAAGTACACAACAATATCGCGACCTCCGAGAAGGCTTGGCGACCTTTACGAACGCTCCTAAAGCTTAAGCATTCCTTAAGATAACTTAATTATCGCTGTGTTCACAGCCTAGCACGTTTCAATCCGGGCCGAATTTTGAGGTTAAAGGACTGCGCATTCTGCCCAATTTTGACCGATCGAGTTCCCGGGCAGTGGAGTACTGCAGGGCCGAACGAGGAACAAGAGGATTTATCCCAGAAGCGCATCCCATACACCAACGTGTGGCGGGTTGCAGCTGAGCTAGGATTACGAAGCACAACTCCCCGAATGAGTTGTGAATTTATTATTAGATACATTTTATTTTGATTTTCCGAGTACACCTTATATATTAAAATATAAATATAAAAATATATATTAAAATATAATAAAACTGTCTAAGGTAATATCTGAGGGAACAAAATTAACTCCGACTAGAGCTACCCGATGGAAGTAATTTTTGACATCCTTAGCACAGCGTTGAAATGTCACAACTCTTTTTATCGCCCTTAATATCAACTTTTCATACTTTTTGTTATCAATATTCTAATTTTGATATACAGTTTTCTGTTCTTACATTATATTATTATTATAATACTAAAGCTTAGAATATATGTAAATAGCCTGTACAAAATGAACTAGATTAAACGCAAATAACTTTATTAAACGACATTTACAGTAATCATTAATTAATCTGGCAAACGTAGATATAAAAAAAGGCACAATTATGTATTACAATACATACTAATAAGCCTATGGTAGTATCCTTCCGATTTATAACATGTACAAGTCAATATATACCTTTACTGCACGTGCAGTTTAAAAATTGTTCTACAGATTAGGGATTATTCAATCGCATATCCTGGCGACCTCTAATCGAAACTGTATCAAAAACAGTAGATAGGTCACAGTTGGTCCAATAATCTGAAAAAAAAATCTAAAAGATCGGATTAGATATTTTTAACTAACTTACTCCGTATATTAATGTGAAGTCGATGGTGAACAAACCCCCAGCAGTAATTTTAACGTCGCTATGGAGCAGTTGTGTGGAGAATGCATTGACCTACAAAAGTATTTAGATAATAGGTAATATGTTACACCGTAACAGTATTTTAAAGATACCTCATTCCTTAACTGGCGATGATCTTGTGAAGCCAACAATTTAAACAGCTGCCTTTTTATAGAGTTGGCCTGTAACACACTTTTTCATTAACGACGAAAATTCCTAAAATGTAGTGGCAATTAACATATCTAGGAATTTTATGATTTATAACGTTGTTTCTTTAATAGTTTATCGGTTGAAATATAGTAATGGTTACCATGTACGGTAAAGGAATATTACCGTACAGATACAGTTGTTTCAGTGTAGTAATGGTTACCATGTAAGGTAAAGGACTATCACCGTACAGATATAGTTATGACTTAAGTACCAGCCTACTTTTGTATATTAAAGGAAGGCTTAATATCCTGAAACCGATAGAGACTTTTACCGGTATTTTTGCAAAACTTTAACCTGTGTTCATCCATGGTATAAATGTTAATGTCAAACTGTAAATGCGAGTAGAATTTATCTCTTACCCTGTAGCCATTCTCTTCAATGTTAATCTTTATTATTTTTTATACCTATATTATTTTCTTATTGCCGTTTTCTATTGCTGTTATTTGTACAGTGCAAACGCAATTGCCTGGAAATTGTATTGTAGGCCACACATTGTGCGAATTGGTATTAAAAATTACTGGTAAGTAATATCCTTAGAATTGATTGTACCAGTGGCTTGGCTGAATAATTTCAAAAATTTATAAGTAATAATTTGCAGCAAATGAGAAATAACAATAATGAGCCATATATCATATTCTTTCGTAAAAACCATCTTATTACAAATGCTGTAAGAAAAATGAAATAAAATAATTCAATATTCTAACCTATAAAACATATCTGTCAAAACATGTAACCAGAAATTTGGGGTAATACACCTGCGAGAAACATAAAAGCAAAAAATTACTAAGATTTAATTAAAAATTTCCCGCTCTTTCTCCACTTTTTAGTAATCACGCGTATGTAAACAAACGTATTTAGCATATTGCTATCATGCTAGCAGCCTTGGCTTTTATTCCTAGCGTGGTTTTCATTTTCAGGATTAAAGGTGTGTACGAGACAAGCTCAGGACAAAGCTGCGTTGGCAGGCCGTAGATACAACAGAGGTAACAAACGGATCTAGCTAGCTAGCAACTCAAGGGCAATCAAAATTAAAATAATGAAGGAGCGTAGAAACGACTAGCTTCTGTTTTGTGCCCAACGAAAAGGTTAAATAAATGTCGTGCTTCAACCTGATCAAAAATAATCAAGTAGCCGTTTTACGAGATAAATCGTTTAAAGTTTCTTCTTCCCATATTTAAGATGCTTGTGATACTAGTTTGGGCATTTTCTTTAGTCACAGTTGGAGCCCAAATTGGGATCGACTTGTGCCGTTTCGCAAGGGTTTTCGCAGACCCGCATTGCGGCTCATGACTTCGAAGCTGTGTTGACCTTGAAGTAACGTGCTGTATCCAGCTCTCTATGTTCTATGTGAAGTTTAACCTCCAACGCACTGTGCCAGCTGCGAGTGAGCGTAAAGGGCTAGGCAAAAGGAATTGAAGGAACTGCTCTTTTGTTTCCTTACTTTAAAACAATTGAATGCTGTAGCCAGTGTTTCTGGTGCGGCAAGTACCCCATTTGTTTGCTGCGTACCTACTGGGGTTTCTTCAAGACATCGTAGATTTTGCTTTTAACAGTTTTTATCTTAACGATTTTCCATCCTTGGATTATAGAGTAATCTCCGTTACATCTTCTTAAAATGTTGTTGTGTTTAGGGTAATTCATTTGTGTACTTTTTTTATTACTGTATATAGTTACTTACGCGCCAGTAGATTTATGTGTTCTAGGGAGCACCTTAAATTTTGGCATAGATTTATTACTCTACGCTAACCTATGTTTAGCAAATAATCACTTGTAGGTACTTTGTACGATACGATACTGAATTCATGATTATTATACTGTGATGCTAGCATTGTGGTTTTGTTATTGTTACTGCTACCTGTGCTTGTCTTGAGCCTTTCTTTCACAATAGTTATTCTACTGCAGTTTACGAATTCTCCGTAATACCTGGATACAGTTGTCGTTAATTAAAAGATTCGTTGACGCTCATTTTGGATTATTTTTTTATGTAACTGTTAGTACTTAAAGAACTACAGGCCTTTTAAAGAGATTCGTTTCACCTTTTATTGCAACCCAAGGGTCCACTGCGTTCAAAAGGTGATAAATTGTAGTCGACCTAGTTTTATCGAAAAAGTTATTAAAACAGCCGACCACAATGCAAAGATAATCGAAATCCAAAATTTTAAGCTATTCTTTTTTAAATTAGACGTTTTTAACTTATTTTTATGGCAGTTGACTACTGGTTTGCAGTAAAATTACGTAAAAATGATAAAAGTAAGTACGCCAGAGAGTAGTATAATTAACCCAAATTTAAAATCGATTGGCAAATAAACAAGGAAAATATAAGGGTGTAAATGTAGGCAGCGAAACACACTGTATGTGTTGTGTACCCAGCTATGACGTTAATATTAGGCACGATTTTCGTTTTTGTAACGATTTACTATTACATCGCGCAACAAAAATATTAAATATCTGCTTGAATTGACGAAATAAGATTTTAAATGTGACCGAAAATATTACTATAATCGCTGTGTGTTTGTGGAAATTATCGTGTTTGCAGCATCCACTATTAAACGAATTTGAGAGATTGCTTCCGCATAAAAATCAGGCGTCCTATTTCGAAATTCTTGTAATAAATAAATTACAATGATTGAGAGCTTTACAGTATACCGTGAATAATACTAATGTAAATTAAGCGTCTGACTAACATCTTTTAGATAAAATTATGTGAAAATAATAATTAGAAGTACCTACTACGTCATAATAACCGTTTGCGATTAGAATTTAAAGCGGTCAGTTTTATTCTGTCGCTTGTTTGTAAATAATACAATAAGTTGTTACGTGTCAAAGGCGTAACTAACATGAAAATTTGCTATCTGTGGCTGTGTAAAATCTCCTTCATTAGAACAAGGTCGTTTTGTAAACGCAGCCTTAGCAATTAGGCTGTGATCTGTTTTACCGGTAGGCTGAGCAGCTGTTTGATAACAAGGTTTTTGTTTTCAATTGAGTGAAAAAATATAGCTTTTTTTCGGAGGATTCTCTAAATTGTGCTTCGAGTTTAGCTCATAGATTTAAATTTCGTTGGATTTTTATTTGTGGAAGCTTAGCTGTAAGGATGGGCGGGTGAGGTAAAAACAGTCGGGTCACGTCGGGTCCCGTCGTCAACGTGACTAGTATTTGAAAATCGTAAACGTGAATGGAAATTTCCAAGGCGTTAGTTACGTTTCTTTTTAATTTCACGTTAAATATTTAGTAATGAATAAAATATTAGAGGGTGCCCCGCCCACCTGCTGCCAACCCATGTGGAAGATCTAGAGATGGTGCAGCGCATCCCCATCTGTGTGTAGTGGCATGAGTTGTGTGTGCTGTGTGCAGTCAATGGCGTTCTGCCTGATAATTCATCTTTATTCTAAGGTTTTATTTCAGGCAACCGGGACGCACAGACACAAGAAGTGCTCTGTAGCGCATGTAGGAATAGCACATTCGCTTGAAATATCTTACAAAACGCTGGAATCGCATACGCAGCCGCCTGCCCTTCGAATTCGATCACCGGTACTATTTTCTTTAGCTGAAAAGTTATGTAATTTATTAGAAACGTGAAGATATTTTTACCCCTAACTTAACTAATTTTTAAAATTATTTAGTGTCACAATGTTCACTTACGAGGGAAGTTGTGGGTAAAGCCCTTTACAAATTTTTATTGGTTTTAAAATTGAATATTCTGCTCTATTTGAATTTGAAGTTTGAAGTAAAAGCTGCGGGTCACGTCGCTAGTGGAGGGTCGTGCCGTGAACGTGAGTGAAAGTGAGCGTGAGCGTGTGTGAACGTGAGCGTTTAAAGAACGTGAAACGTGCGTGAGGTGACTGAATACTCACTCACGCGCCCTTCTTTACTTTGCTGGTATACGGGTTCGAACATTGAGCACGTTTTGGGACAGCTGGACTGGTTATAATCGCTTGTGATAAACAGGGTAAGTGCAATTTCTTCAATTTCAAATTGTTATAACGTAATTGCAATCACTGGTTTTCATCCAAGGTTTTTAGGCGATCGTATTTAATATATAATAAATTGAATTTTTTTTTGTTATATGTTAGTTGGTGTATTTGTATCGTACTAATCACTGCTATAATAGCTCTAAATTGGGGTGCCCTTTTCGAGTTAGTATCGCATAATACAAATTTATAGAATTTATGTATTGGTTACTTTAGGCAGTGTTAGTTAATAAATCCAATGCATATCATTCATTGTCTGATTTCGGTACAGCTACCTTTTGTATTGCAGATATTGTGTTAGTGATTGCTGTAACTAATTTTATAAGTTCTTGACTTATCTGAGTATATTTGTTGTAATTGAAAAACTTATTGGCGCTCTTGTTACTTGGTAATTACATCATTTAAAGAACTGCACACCGTCTCCACTGGGATTAACTGGCGAGCCCTCGAATATAGTCTCGTAGCGTTACAATATTTTAAAATAATTAGGGAAACTATAGTGAACAACTCTTGGCGCTGACATTTACAGATACCATTGCAACGCTTATAGGATTAAGCTTACCTGATAAGTAAGTGTTGCACAAAGATAGACTAAGGTCATCAAATGTATTACATTCAAAATTACTTCACTTATAAAAGCAAAATACACTGCAGGGGAAATCGTTAGATTACAAAAATGTACATCGGCAATATAATAGAAAATATATAGTACTGACATAGCAGACTCGAAAAATAAGTGAATCAAAAATATAAATTGAAAAGCGTCGTTGACACAAGCAGTAATTTTACATAAGTTTAAGTGAATGTTTGCTATATTTGTAATAAAAATTCTCGAATTAGGAAGTAAAAAACCCTCGCGGGTAAATCCAACTAGATGATGAAATCGAATCGCCACAGCATATAACCACGCGTACGAACTAGCTTTGATGAAAATTTTGCAAATGTAAGAAATTAGATCTATGGTAAATATTATACGAAGATGTGTAGACCTTAAAACAGCTGTAACGTTTGCGTAATATATTATTGTCCATAGCAATTGAATTGCTATCCATATCAGTGCAACTGCCCTACCGAATTTCCTACTCGCGTTGATTCCTATCTCGCACATCTTATTGTCAACGATTTTAATGTATTTGAACACATTAGTCAATATATTTTTAGCAAGATAGTTGTGCAAGAAGTATACTGTGGTTGTAACAATCATAATACATGTACCAAAGGTCATCACAAACCACTGAAGCAGGTCTTGACTATGCAATTTTGTATATAAAGAAAAAGAATGAACATAAGCCACGATTATAGTAGCAAAAACCGAGAAAACCACTCCCATGCATACTCTGTTCTTCACTTTCGTAACTGTTTCGGTCCTTGACTGCGTTTTTTGTACGAACTAGTCTATGCCAAACCAATTTTGTAAAGCATGTGAAGGAAGAAATATTTTTAATACATTTCTAAAGCGAAGCATTTTAGATGGGCAGGTTAAGTGATTCATTTCTAACTTTGGGTTTTAAACTTCGAAATAAAATTGAAACATGAAATATAAATGCTGCAATACTTCTGGTTGAAGCGATTAAATAGCACTACCTTAAACATTCATAAATTATTCGCTGAGTTCGTCCTCATTTGCTAAGTGGTCATGTTATTTGAAGTACTTAGTTTTTATATTTATTGATTGAGTGTTATTCTATATCTACGGTATGTAGTTAGGTGATAAAACGATTTCACATTCAATTTATCAAGAAGAGTGGTGTAATTATTGACATTTGCTACAAGTGTTAATTGAAAAGAATAGTAATAGTAATAATAGTAGTTTCAATAAGACTTGTCTTATTTTGATTAAGTGTTGTAGTCGGTAGTTCAAATACTACTGGATTTCCAAGTGACTTTCTTCTTGTTCGATACGCCCGTATCCGGGCATCGTGACAGCATCTATGTTGGACAGTTATTTACTTTGTTTCTCCATAAGTCTCTGTCCGTTGCATTGTCTGTGCATTCGTGGGCTGAGGAACTGGTCAGCTTCTTTATCTGGTCTATGTATCTGGAAGGCAAACGACCCCTCGGTTTTTTGCCTTCTATCGTACCTTGGACGATAAGTCTCTCAAGAGCATCATCACCTCGTCGCATAATATGGCCAAAGTATCTCAATATGGATTTATTTATGGAGGTACTTAGTCTTTCGTTGATATTTCGTTCTTTTAGGATTGAGATATCTGTACGTTTTTTGGTCCAAGACACCCTTAGCATTCTCCGCCAACAAAACATCTCAAAGGCGTCAATATGGCATCTATCTGCTGCCTTGATGGTCCAGCTCTCTGAGGCATACGCCATTATAGGGAAAACTAGAGATCGAACAAGTCGTAATTTAGTGGACTTCGATTGAAACAATAAAGCTGCCGACCTGCGATTAATTAATTAAAATAATCGATGGTAGAAAAAAATCGCAGATCAATCCCCCTACAGTTTATACACCACAGCAGCTCTTAAAACTCTTTACTCACCGCAATGGCCCTAGCTAACTCAAATTTCGGCGGCCTTAGATCGTAGGTTCAAATCATCAGCTATGTCTTCAAAAAAGGAAAAGGAAATGGGCGCCAGAAATCAAAAGATTTCGAATAATAAGAGAAAATAAACTGCAAGTGACTAACGTTTAATTAATAAACAATAAAAAGTTTTGAACGGTCAGTAATAAATAATCAGAACACTTAAAATGCAAATAATGTTAGAACAAAATTGTGTACGTAAACTGAAGGTTGCGACACGCATAAAATTAAGAACCCCTTTCCGGTTATTTTAATAACTTTCACAAAAAACATTCGTGGGATATGCATACCTCATTCATTTAATAAAACCCTTTTAGGTTATTGAAATCAAAAAACGTGAATGCTCCTCTAATAACGGGTCAATACACATCAAAAATTGCAACTACATTAATCAAAATTAAATATTTGCGTAAAACTTTAAATATGAACATACAAGAGCAGGTATAAAATTGAGCTTTACAGATTTATAATGATAGTAAGCGTAAATGCAGATTTTAAGAATGATAATTTTAGAATAAAAGTTCAGGTGTAGAAAATAATTTAACACAACGTAATCGTGGAATAGCTGGTCTATAGTAGCTTTTGGCACTAACCTCTACTCAGGAAAAAGATGTTGGTCAGGGGTTGCTACACCACGTGGCTATAAACACCTTGGATGCATCCGTAATCGTAGCAGCACAACATTCCCAACGGCAGAGGTGAATAAGGCATTAGCCGGTGTGGAAAATTATAACTGGGCGGCGGCATTGCCTTCCCGATCAAATTCTTGGATTAAAACTATTATTTAAGAGCTAAGAAAAAATGTAATTACTATAGGAATAATAAGACAGAAAAGCGCAATCGTACCTGATCATAATCAGCCCTTAGAAACACACTGCTCATTGAAATTGGTTGAGCGCACGTAATTTGACTTGATCAAAATCAAACCTCGGCCGCGCGAAATGTGCCGCCTGAGGCGAGAAGAATAAGTGCCTCGGACGAAAATTTTGTTTCTAAAGGGAGACTCGCACTCTGATAAGAGATAGCGCAGGTTGAGAGGGCATCGTGCAAACGATAGGAACTTGATCCAGGTATAAAATACGCTGCTTTGAAAAATAGAAGAATTTGAAATGCAAAAGGATTTATAATTCAACTAAAAATATACAGGTTAAGCCTGAAATAATTGGATAAATGGCGAAACAATTAGGCTAAGCCAAAAAATTGTTTCACGATATTCCTCTATCTTTCCATATGCTTGTCAGCTGGGTCAACAACTAATATTTTGCTTTTTGTCGCATTTATTTCGAGTCCAAATTCTTCACTTGTCACTTTTATTCGCTTCAGGGGCTCTATCATTTTCTCTTCGGATGCTGCCAATAGTGTCGTGTCGTCTGCGTATCTCAAATTTGAGATTTTTCTGCCGCCGATAGAGATTCCACCATCCCATCCTCCTACAGCTGTGCGTATTATCCATTCTCCGTAGATATTGAACAAAATTGGTGCGACGATACAACCTTGTCTCACTCCTTTTCCAACCTTAAAAGGTCCTGTTAACTGTTGTCCCACTCTGACTTGGGCTTCGTTGGAGGAGTAGATGTTATGGATTAAGGAAGTTAGATGTGGGGGTACGCCAATTGTTGTCATGATGTCCCAGAGTTTACTCCACTTAACGCAGTCAAATGCTTTCCGGTAGTCCAGGAAGCAGAGATAACCAGATGTGTTGAATTCTCTCAGTTTTTCAATAATCTGACGGATGTTTAGGATTTGTTCCCTTGTGCCTTTGACAGGCATAAATGTGGATGGATGAATGATTTCAGTCTCTCGTTGATAATCCATAATAACACTTTATTCGCGTGAGAGATTAGAGCAATTGTTCTATAGTTGCTACAATTGGTTTTTGCTCCCTTCTTGTGGATTGGTAGGAATATGGATTTTACCCAGTCATCAGGCCATATTTCCGAGTGCCATACCTTTTTACATATGATATGTAGGATATCAATTCCTGGCTGTCCGGCAGCTTATATCATTTCTGATACAATTGCATCAGACCCAGGTGCTTTACTGCTTTTGAGGGCCTTAATAGCAGCAGTTATTTATCCAAGTGACTAGTTAGTAACATGAAGCAATTGAAAATCTTCGTTCCAAAAATAAGTCCATTTTGTGAGGCTCTAAAACGCAGAAGAAAGAATAACACTAATGATAATCTTGCAACATTTTAAAATAAGCAGAACAGCAAACTGTGAACAGCAAAAATAGACCATAAGAAATAGCGTTAAACGGCCGGCTCAGCTACTCCGGAAAAGAGGGAGGTTTAACGCTAGCATGATCAAAACAAATAACGGCGCCATCAACTTAATTATTCAGCAACTTGCGAATCTAAAATTTCCCGGTAATCTGGTAATCGCAACTTAAACTGAAAAGAGTATTATTTCAAAAAAAGATGTATCCGACTCGGGCTCTTTGATAAGCTGTAATGTATTATAGAAAGAAAAAGACATAAATGCGGCACAATTAGCGTGATATTTATTTCCATTAAAAACAGTCAAATAACATAAGAGTGCACTTTTTAATACCGAAATAAATTATTGAATTTATGATATCTCAAGATTAGGTATTAAACCCGCGACGTATACACGAAGCGTTAACAGCATAACGTATATACTTTACGACACGGTTACTTGCTGGGTTTTTTTAACAATACTACTACAATATGGAAATATGGATAGCAGACTAAGACAATATATTGTTTATATCGCAAAATCCCGTTCCATGTAAGATGGAAAGGAAATGATTAATAATCGAACAGGTTAAGAGTTTTAAATATTTGGGAGTTGATGTAAGTAATATTAAGTCACGGAAGTTCAACCACAGTCAATAAAAGCAACATAAACAACAGGATTCCTGAGAAACACAATTTGCTACAGCCAATGCTTAAGAATAGAGAGCAAAGGTAAAATCTGTAAAGCAATGGTTAGACCTGTGTGTTAAAATATACAACAGATACAAGAGCCAAGAAAAACACAAACAAAAAAATCTGCAAAGGGCTTTACGCAGAACTTCCCTCGCAAGTGCACATTGTGACACTAAACAATCTTAAAAATCAAAGAGAGCTAGTAGTAAAAATATCTTAACGTCCCTAATAATACCGAAATATTGAAGGAAACACTTGATAATTGGAATGACATCAATTTTCAAATACAACTACGAATGCGATTTTAAAGCAGGACCGTTCGTCGCATACGGCCACGTAAGACCCTTCAAATCTTAGCGGTTTAGCTTCATTAACTACAACGCACTCATTATTTGCCTTCTTTTTGTTTCTTTTACAACATTTACCCGTATCTCTTGGGCCCCATTTCCATAAAGGATAAAGCCTGAGCTATGTGCAAAATATTATTTCATGTTGAGTTAAAACAAAAATTAAATTTTTTAAAGGTGCTCACATATATATTTTGCCGATTTTTTTGTTTTATGTCAGGAAGGCATATAACCCGCATGCAAAATGTTTTTCTTCCCCCAACATATATATTTTGAGTTATACCGGCAACAGACAGACAGACAGATACACAAACAGACATGCAGACGGAATTGAGAAAACCTGCTTTTCGTCATGTAAGGACCCTGAAAAGTAAAGACCTGAAAAAATCTCTAAAGGTGGTTTTCTAGCGACAATTTAATGCATACACTAAAAATCCCTAAAGCCGCGATTTTTTTGTCACTATGACAGCGGCAAAAGTTTGCCCTAACTTTTCCAGCGACAAAACGGAACCTAACTTTTAAAACACTCTAATTCTAGTACGCCTAGCACCTAATATGTAAATTGAATATGTATTCATTAAATTGTCGTACCGAATTACATTCAAGCTTTTTTTTATAGAAGTAAATTTATAATTCGAGTTTCCTTGTCTTTAAGCAATTAAATTCAAGAAACTGAAAGAAAAAGTTACTCGTCCTTCGTACCCGTAATTTTTTCAGAGGCATTTTTTTTTTCGTTAATTTGCCAAGCAACGAAATTCTCATTAAAATGTCAGGTTCCCTTCGACAAAAAAAGCTCTCGTGTAGTTATAAGTAATTACAGTACTTCTTTCGTCTTTTAGACGAAGGAAGTAAAAAATGAAAACTACAGAAACAAAAGTACTACGGTAAAAATTAGGCTTAAAACTACAAGACAGACAAACAAACAATAGTATCAAAAGATGCAATATGCGAGACGTAGTAAAATGCAGCAAGAAAAGAAAACGATCATGTAGAACTAATAAACCAAGAAAGGCCATGTTTGATTTTGAGAAATTCCTAAAAATGCCTTTCCTAGAAACTTGATCAAGATTCCATGAATTCTAAAATTAAGGGCACATTTGACTTCACAAACCTAATCTATAAGGAAAACTTTCTGCAGTAGAACATAATGGCAAATGGTAAAAAAGGATAAGGGCCTTGCCCAAAACTTGAAAAAACCTCGAAGAATTCAGGATAAACCACCAATGCAGCTCGGTGCTTGGAGTGAAGCCTAAACTAACCTAAACTATTTAGAATGCTTAACACATTGAAGTATAAAAGTTGATGATAGCTTAAGTAAATTCTACGTAAAATTTTCCGGTAACAAAATTAAAGTTTCTTATTAGCAAGTACCTAATTCAAATTCGTATGATAACTCTTAAAATAAACGCTCTAATCTTTTGATTTGATTGGTAACTATGGAAGTAACCTGTATGATTAAATGCTGGCATAGAAACAAAACTGCTATGTTAACCATTAAAATAAATTCACTGTATATTAATCACCACCTGAGAAATCCGCACAACAACAGGATTCTCAATAATGCCAATTTAGGCTTACTAAGATCCGAAATACAGAGAGTTAGACAGGAACTAGATATCATAGGATTAATGCTATACACTTTACACTTAAAATTGGGGAACACTCTGGAGACAATTTAGATATCATTCAACGCATTGGCCAATCTATTTTTAACAAAATAGTTGTGCAAGACGTGTACTGCGATTGCAACAATCTTAATAGATATACCATAGGTAACTACAAACCACACAAGCAAATCTTGACTACGCAAACTTGAATATAAGATCAGAGAACAAACATAAACTTTTTATAAATGAAATTGAAATATGTAATATAAATGTTGCAACACTTCTGGTTGAAAAGGTAAATAGTACCTACTTAGTTGCAAAAAAATATACAAGGAGAGTGGTATGAAGTTAGTTCGATATTTGACACAGCTGTTGACTGAAAATACTGGTAGTAATAGTACTTTCAATAAGCTGATGGACGCTTGCATTATCTCTATCAGGCACACTTAAATATAACTATGAACTTTTATGAATGCACTTATCAAGTGCTCTAGCTAGCAGTTGAAACACTATTGGATCTCCGCCATCGCATGAGTCCTTGGACATCAAACTGAGTTTTAAAATATTACTTATATTTGACATTAAGTGCTGAATATAATTTATTGAGTGCATGTCAAGTGGGTTTCTTCAACTGTATTATTTTCAGGTGACTTTACTTAATAACGTCACGCAATTATATTAATGCACCAGTTATGAAATGCAGTAAGCCGAATGAACTGAATATGAACGATAATTTCCCCTTAAAATTTCGAAACCTTCCCTCATATATTTAACTACTACAGATATTAAAAAAATTGTTTATAGTAAAACGCTTGCTTGAGCATGAATGGTTAAAATGTTGTAAATCAATCCCGAGCAACACTGACACTCAACAAGGTGAATGCTAATATGATATCACTGTCAAACAGATGAAGTGAAAACTGTCAGAAGTAGCAGCCACAAGCTGTGAAAAATAACGTTTGTCATCGGATAGCATGTAAGAGCTGGGCAAATTACTTAAAAAAAGCAATGACTTACCAATTACCAATTCCTCCCCACTAATGTAATTAAATTACTAGACAGTCAACTACTCAAATTAAATAGTAATTCAATTATGAATTACTTGGTAATTGTAATTGTATAACATAAACTACTTTCAATAGACATTGTTGTCGTATATTTGTGTTTAGTAAAGAGCGTTCTTTTAAATTTGACTTCGAAGTCGGCTCTGAATAGTTCATTGTGAACGTACCACATTAGCTGTTTCAACCGAACGTCACTTTGCGTTTGTTGTTATTTAGTAAGTTGTGTATTCCATTAATGAAATATCGACGTAAGTACAGTACAGTTTGTTTTAATAATTTTAACTAAAACAGAATCTTTCTTTACTGAATATCAGCTTCTCTAGTCACACAGACGTATTCTGTAATCTCTACCCGTCAATTACTTGTGTTTGGTAATGTAACCTTTTTAATTACAATGGTCGTCCCGCAAAAATATAATTTTTTTATAATCGAATCGTAACGGCCATCGAGCTGATAGAAATGACAATACTCATTCTATGATTGTTTTGAAGAGTTTCGGCAAAATTTTTCAAACCTTGTGTTGCATTATAACTTTATAACACTTTTCGTTGTTCTTTGAATCACTGCGTTGAAGTTTTTCGTGGGACTGGATCCGTTTCACACAAACAAGGCAGCGGCCATCTTGCGAGAAGAACGGCAGAAGTAATCGAAAATGTAAGACAGATTATAAAAGATGTTCCTCGCCATTTGTCTCAACAAGTTCAGTTAGCAGTTGCCACCTGCCACAAAATATGAAAGAAAGTCATCCACGTATATCCCTAACGTTTGCAGTCTGTACCACAATTTCCCGAAACTGATTATCTCTTAGAGTGTCGAACACTGACAGTGGTTCCTAATTAACCTCAATAACGATTTATTGGAGAACACCTCTTTTACAGACGAGGCCTGGTTTTATTTAGATGGATACATTACGCCTCAAAACATGCGTTAGTAGAGTTCGGAGAAGCCTAATTTTCTAGTAAAGACACCTCTTCATTCTCAAAAAATAGGAGTGTGGGCGGCTATTTCAAGGGGTAGAATAATTGGGCTATACTTTTTTGAAGGTAAAAGTAAGAAAAAAGTGTTAATTTATTGAAAAAATCAACGAAGACTTTTTTTCGACACTTTGATTGCAGAAAGCTGTCGAGAAGAGCTTTTACGGACCTTTCTCGAAGAGCTTTACAGCGATGAACTCAGGCTTGGTTTTTTCCAAAAGACACACAACACATGATACCTTAAGCATACGAGAATTTTTCGACAGACGGAACATTAGGCGAAACACACCAATATCTTTATTTAAAGAACGTCTTTTTCCAGCAACCAATACATGACCTAAATGTACTGAGGCACAGAATATTGGAAAAAACTAATAAAATTAATAACATTCCGAATGTGTTAATAAATGTCAGCAATGGGATTGTGCGAAGAGTTAGAGTTGGCATGGGTGAAAGGGGTGAATATTTTAATCATTTGTTAAGAATATCTTTATTCAATAAATTACAATTTAGTTAGTATCATTTGATGGAAATGTAGTGTTTGAAAGTTAGTTTAAAATTTTGCGTTTGAATGCTTTCTTATTATTATTAAATCTGATTATAGAAGTAGGGTTAGGTACGTTTTGTAATATGTTCACAATGACCTTTTCAGCACCGAAATGAACACCCGATAGAACTTTGTAGCAAGTTTTTATTTTCTATTAGCTACAGTAACCTACATATTACCTTATCCCTTTTAAATATTTTCAGATAATTGAGTATTTTAACTGTTTGCACTGTTTCTCAAACCAAAAGCTTTTAGTGTGTTTTGATGCATCATATAAATAAATAAAAATAAAGTGAAGGGTAAAAATGATATATTGTTTATATTATATTCACACAACGTAGGTATATTAAGGAACTAAGATAGGTATAATGAAACAAGTAAAAAGTACCAAACGTATTACACTATGTACCTTCATCCGTATCAGTTTTTCAAATAATTTGTCCGAAGTAGCATTCCTTCTGGGTCCATATATAAGTTTGGCAAATGAAGAAAGTCTCTCTCCTGATGCCACAGGATGGAAATTCGTGCGGAATTTTAATAATGTCTTGCTCGTGCATTACATTACCACAAAGTAATTCAATTACCGCCAGTAATGTTAAATACCACGAAATATTTCAATACTTGTGGAGGAATTTAAATACTTTAGAGTAATTTAATTACTCAAAAGTAATTGAGCAATTATGAACTTATTAATTACTTTCAAAAAGTGATTATGAAGCACTTTTTAAGAAAAATTGCAATTACTAATTACAATTACTACCGTATTTTGAAAATTACTTAAATTTCAAGATAAATCAACAAACACGAATTTAATTAGTAATTTAATTATAAAGTAATTAATTACGGCCCAGCTCTGTTGCATGTCACTAATACGGTCTATAACGAGAAGCAGAGAATGCGAGAAGAGCAGAGTTTTGTTCGTTCCGTGTTCCGAGTGAGCGGAAACCTCGGGTGTCTGAATGTGCATATTTCAATTTCGATTTCGTTTTAGGGAACAAATCCCACGGACTCGTACTTGCTGAATGGAATTGGAATGACCGAGTCCGCAAAAGTATCTACACTTTCCATCACTAGTTTCGTAACAGTAGTGATTTAACGGGTAAGAAGTGTTAGTCACAGGGGTAGTTACCTCATGCCCAACCCCCTCTTTGGAGAGCCATTTCCTCGGGTACCTGGTACATCGGGGTTGCAAGACCCGTATCAGCGCTGAAGTGTACTAGCCACTAAGGCGCAACTGTTAATCACAATAATAGTAAACTTCTAAGGAGCATTTTCTATACTGAAAATACCGTAATAGTTTGAAGACAAGCGGCCTAAATTCAAATTTTATGAACATTAATAATCCAGATCATTTGCAAGCTCTAAACGGCATATTTATTTTCATGTGGCACTACCAGCTATAATAAATATGGCAAGTGGGTTTACCATTTCCCACTGTTGGAACTTTAAATAGATGTCTTCAAAATTTACAATTTGATTCTGGAATTTTGAGCGATGTCAGAAATTTCTTGAAAATAAAGGTTGACATGTCTGGGTACTTTGAAAAAGATCGCATGCTTACAATTTCAAAATTTGATGACATTTGGTGGGATTGCTATGAATGATGACAAACACTTAGATGAAGAATAATTCACATATCGATGTGTTGGCCTTAACTAATATCAACCATGTGAGCAGTTTCTGCATTATTGCACTGCACCCATTTTTCCTCCAATCTCTTCGCGCTGTTGGGCTCAAGGCAGACAAGACAATAATATTCCTCATCTTCTTCATCATTCTCTTCTTTCTTGTCTTTCTTCTTTGGCTTACATTTTTTGGGAGGATTTTGGGTCTTCATATTCTGCTCTGAATTGCTCTTTTTCAGGGGTATCAGTGTAAATTGCCGATTTCTTTTTCTTCTTGCCTCTATTGCCTTTCTACCTAGGTGGGGCTTTCAGAAAAAGTCTCACTATTCTCGAACTGTTCAACTGGGATAGATCAAGATGTTGATAGTGTAGGTTCATCTTCCACTTTAATGTTCAAGTCAACTGGGATGAAACGAGAAGTCGATGTTCATTTCTCTCAGTTGTTCAGTTCAACTCGGATAGAACATGCGACGTTGATGGTTTGTCTCCATCTGTGGATATGTTTGAGCTGATTTTATCATCTTTGGCCATGTTAGTTGAAGTCGGTCGATCTGTAATATAGGATGGAGCATAATCTAGGGCCATTGGAAGAGCTGTTGCTACAATGGAGGGAATGTTATAGTCATACTTTTTCCTGGAGCAGCCTAGTGGTTGAAGTTTATGTGAGCAGTGGGGTGGAAAGGAAAGCACCACTAAGTATACGGTTTTTGAAGCAATAGTCAAAGGCTTGAATGGAAATATGTGACGAATGATTATCCAAGAGAAGGAGGACCTTGTGAGAGGTTGTTGCAGAAGTATATATTTGGAAGTGTTCAAACATATACGAAAAGAATCTAACACGATGAAACTTTACACATAGGCACTCTGCAGACTGTTGATTAAATAAAACAGCTTTTGGACTCGCACAAAACCTTTTATATTAAAAAAATACAACTTTTCACGAGCCACACTTGCACACCGCTTTCTTTAAAACTTTTTATAAGTAAGTTTTGATATAATGTTATTTAGAAACTATACTGTTTTTCAATAATTGTCAATTCGTAGCAGTTTATAACCTTAAATCTCTGCTTTTTGCACTTTAGTTTTAAATAGCACTGTTTTATTAGCACTGCCTCATTGGTTTTGTTCTAACATTGGTTACCTTTTCTTGCTCTTTGCATTCTATACTTTATTACACCGCTTTCGCTGCTTTTCAGCTGCGCTGGCGATTGTTGGCCTCGTAATTTACCTACTAACGCATCATATAACTTTCGTAAAGCTTCAAACATCTCTGTATCAATGTAAATTTACAATATTGTCTTGACTTTACAATGTTAACTCTGTCAGCCGCATAAATGAAGAGCATTTGCCATAACGAGCACAGTGTATGAAAATTAAGTTAAACGTAACCGTCTCGATACTGCTTAATCTAATGCTAACATCTGTCAATCAAATTATAGTTACTGCTAATCATATCTTGTGCATTTATTAGTGTATAGTACTGACTTTAATGTTGCAATAAACAAAATATCAATTCTGGGCTCATTTGAATCTTTATTTCATGTTCGTGTCTTAGTTATGCAACCAGATTAGCTGCGAGCATTAAACCATTGCAATGCATCTACATATAATATGGCGCAAGTTGCTTAACGTATGCTTTATACTCACAAATACACTGTCCAACAAAAAACACCAACCACCTACATTAAACTTACTTAATTTTAAATGTAAGACCCTTGATGCATTTAAAATTGAATCAATGTTCTTAAAAAGTAATGAATTTCGAGTTTTCTGTTAATTTTCATGTGAGATAGTCGAGATACAATTGAGACATTAGCTGAAAAGAGAACGACATGGTAAATAGCAACTAGAAACATTAGCAAATTATTAATATCAAGTAGGCATTTATTTAATAGATCAGTCATACACACGATGAAACAATTCGAATGCACTTCATATGTGCATGGCAATTGGTATTAGAATACCAAACGAGAAATTAGTAAACTTAATGAAAATACAGTAATGATCGTAACTAGGATACCTACATTCCAATATGGCTCTTAACAGTTAAATCAAATTAAGTAAGCTCTGAACACTTATAAGCAAAGTTTCAACAATTCAGTACCTACTCAAAAATGAAAGTAAATATTAAAGCATAGTGACATTTCAGCAACGCTACTTAATCTGGAAAGCATCAACAGACAAATATTCAATTGATACCTATCTAATGTCTATCCGACGAGAGTTGCAACGATAGCCGTGATAGGAAACCAACCGCGAGCTGGTTATTGGTTTAGACAGCGGGCAGTTTGACAGTAGAATACCTTCTAGCTGCATATTCGGGTTAGTTTCGTGGCGAAAACATAAACTATTTAAAGTCATACAAATATGCTGTCATTTCCTGAAAAACAACTCTAGCAACTTTAATGTAATATAATGTACAGCTTACAGAATCTAGATCGACTTTCAAGGTAGGCCATGAAAGGCGCTGTGATCATATTTGATTTCACTGAATTGGCAATAGGTGGAAAGAAGTAATTGTCAAAAATACAAATTTTGGTTATATTGTAAATTACCAATAATCAGTATTATAATTAATTTGTATTTCATTACCTTTTTGCTTTTGATCTATCTTGGCGTTAAAGTTTCCCATTATTATTTTATATGTAGCGGGTTTAACTTCAATCGCTGTACTAATATGAGCATAAAATTGTGTTGGTTTATCTTCTGGAGGGCTGTAGTTGAGAGCATATACATGTATAATTCCTAGTTATTTGGTTTCTGTTAACTGTATCGATATTCTTAAAGCACTCCGCTTCGCGCCGTGTTTCAAAAGCTAAAACCTCGCGTTGTAAAATGCAACCTACCGCAGTCGTAATGTAAATAACTATTGCTGAATTCGTGACTATAAAACACTAATTAAAATTATAATTGCAATTACAGTATGTATGTAGTTCTTGTTGCTTGTGAAGGATTTGTAGAAATTGTAGAACATATATTTTTCAGTAAATTTTTATTTTTTGTCATTCTGGAAACGTAATCCCATTTCATCAAAGATGTTGTTTTATTAAAACTGGCACTTAAAAAATGTATGAAAGAAGTCCATGCTCTTATAATATTATAAGTAAAAACTTTCAATAATAGTAATGTAACGTTTTAAACATCCCTACGAAAAGCGTTCTGGATTTATACCTCGGTAAGCTCGAATCGGAGACTATTTTCACTCAAACTCAAACATATATGGTCAGGATAACACAATAAAATTAACAGCGATATATTATTTTTAACTATAATTACAAAATAATCGGTAATTCTAAGCAAACCGAATTGTATACCAATAAAACTAACAAATTCCTCTGGTGCCGAGGTTCTTCTGTTTCCTGGCGAATTGCAACCCACACAGCATCTAAGTTTATGTGGTAGCAGTATTTGGCCTATGGTATAGTATGTATTTCGGCCCTGTATGTCGGATGTCCAAAGTGCGACCTCGCTACTAGCGGCGGTTTTGTTTACAATTTGTGGTCTGCAAACATACGCCTAAATTAGCAAGATTAGGGGATACCTGCGACTCCGGGAGTGCGTAAGGGCTAGTGTGGGCTTACGGCTTAGGATGGCCAGGCGTTGTTCCAGGACTAAAAGTGTCGTGAAATTTGTCCTGGTGGAACTTGATTATTTTACCGAAAAAAATACATTTTGCAGCTCAGAGTACGCTTGCAGGATTGGACTTCGAGCTCCAGGAAGTCGTCTTTAAATGTCCAATTCCAGCTAAGTTTAATAAGTGCGGCTATATTGTTCGAGCCTTCATGCGGAACGTGAAATGTGATTCCTATAGCTAAAGTTATTAATAGATTTCGAATATTCTTGCCGCTTACGATCGTGGGGCTTTGAATTTACAGGAAATGTGTTAGGAGACTTGCAAACACCACCACAATCTAACGCACAGGTTGGAGTTCAGGTGGATACGTTAGGAGATAGACAGACACCGCCACAATTTAACATACAGGTTAGGGTTCAGGTGGATACGTTAGGAGACGGGCACACACCGCCACAATCTAATGTCGGGAGAGGATTGGGGAAAGGGAAAGTTCAGGGACTCAACTCGGACTGCTGGTCGGGACCGGTGGACTCAAGTGAGTTAAAATGGTTGCGGAGTCTTCTTATATACTCTTCGAGCGGCTTTATCGGTACAGTTGCTATGGGTAACATTTAGTGGGAGGCGGCGCCGGGATGCTTCTTTGTGTCTTCGCACATAGCGGATGCGTAAATTGCTGTCATCAATTCCAGTTCCGGATAGATGAAACGCTCGATTACGCGATGTACAAATTAAATACATATTTAATGTATAATTAAAATTTGCCGAAGAAGCTAGCGTTACAATAATACCCCACGAGTTTAAAAAATTGCTGATAATTTTTTTTGGGAAACACGAGTGTTTGCTATTGTAACAATTTCCAACCACGGCAGCAGGAAGTAACTGAACATCATACACTATAAGCTGAACAGCATATTATCAGCTGCAATTTCCCAATCCGTGGATTATTTTAAAAGAGAAGTTACCGAAAGAAGGTTACAAATGAATGTTAACCTATTTAAAAAGTAGTTTTATTAAGATTCAAAGGCGTAAAGACGATAGCAACTACATGGAAATAATTGACAACTAAAAATTATTCTGAAAATCGTATGACACTCATTAATGATCAATTGAAAAATTAGTTCACGAGCCGTAACCAAGACAACAACCAAATTTCTTGGAATTGTTTTGTAGGTAGACCAACCTAACTGTGAGGGTTTGTGTCGTTACGATTTTCCTACCGAATTTGCATTCGAGCATTAATTCATATCCGGAAATTATTTTTCATACATTCCAACAACGTCCTAATTTGCCCTCTCGTCCCGCTCGGGCAAATTAATACGACGTTGTTGGATCGCACTAAAAAAAAACGACACTTGATGGGTTAAATTTAAACAAATAAAGTATGTCTATTGAATTCAATTTTATTAAGTAAATTCTCAGTAATAATGTATTAAGGGCAAATGCTTTTGCCGGTAAAAATGTTTTACGAAAGTATTTTGTTTTGGCAATGTCACAAGACAAACTAACTTGATCAAATTCCCGAGCCGAAGGCGAGGGAATTTGTCAAAGTTAGTTTGTCGAGGGGCATTGCCAAAAAAACAACAAATCTTAAGTAAAACATTTTCCGAGCAAAATCATGAGCCCGAAATACATTTTGTGGACTATTTCCCAAATATCGGTTCATTTTGACATTTATACTGATGCGCAATGACAGTTTAAATGACGTTTCTTAAATACCACCTTGATTAAAGCAACATATTTGGTGGTTGCCGTGGATGCAAGTGGCAAAAGAAACTGACAAAATCCCAAGGGAAAATTTCGATTTTTTGCCACTACAAAAACACACGATTGGTTGAATTTTGAAAAAGCATGGCTTTTCATTGGATAATAAGAGATGTGGGAAATAGTCACTTTAAATAATCTCAAGAACAACGTGCTGAGGTACGGATGTCCGATTGTGGAACATCCTGTATACGAAGTAGTTTTTTTAAATTATTTAGTTGCATTTGATCTAACCCAAATGATCTACCTTCTTGCTTGACTAAATGGTGGTGTATTTAGTTAGTAATTTCACATTATGTTTTGTTTCTTGTTCGCCCATTATCTGAATGAATTACTTTTTCAAATTTCCTGTTGTTCGATGTAAGTAAAAATATTAAATTCAATAGCCTATAGAATGTTTCTTCATATTTTTAAAATAAACAACACTAAACTTGGTGTTCCGTTTGGTTTTCAGTTATTACATTCAATAAATCCGGACTCATCATTGTTGCTGTAAGCATGAACGTGGAATATGAATTGGTTGAATATAATATACCTAAGTACCTACTTAATGAAACGAGCAGCATGTTACGCGAGCCACTGATGCAGAGCAATAAAAATGTAGTTGGAAATTTACATGTTGCGCAAGAGATCATTTGAGACACTATGGACAGAAAGGCTTATTACGAATTGGATATTAAACAGGAAGAAGTTGAGGTAAAAGATGAATTGTCAGGTACGTGTGCAGCAAATGAAACCTTAAAAGAAGAGTTTGTTTGTGAGGTCTCTGAATATGAAACTAATTTTTCGGAACCGATCATGGCTTACAGAAACCAATTTTCCGAATGTGAAAATGAAACCACAAGGAAATGTAAGTCAGTTAACCATGTTAAGAGTCTTAAACGTCAAAAACGTTATTTGTGCTCTGTTTGCAAGTATAAAGCAGCAAAAAGAAGTTATTTGATGGACCACATGAGGACGCATACAGGAGAAAAACCATATTCTTGTTTTGTTTGCGGTTATAAAACAGCACAAAAAGGTAGTTTAGTGATCCATGTGAAGAGGCATACAGGAGAAAAACCTTATTCTTGTTCTATTTGCGAGTATAAAGCAATTCGAAAAGGTAATTTAGTGGAACACATGAAGAAGCATACAGGAGAAAAGCCTTATTCTTGTTCTGTGTGCGATTATAAAGCAATTCGAAAAGGTAATTTAATGGAACACATGAAGAAGCATAGAAGAGAAAAACCTTATTCTTGTTCTGTTTGCCAATATGAAACAACCCGCAAAGATCATTTTGTAGAACACATAAAGATGCATACAGGAGTAAAACCTTATTCTTGTCCTGTTTGCAAGTATAAAACAACTCGTAAAGGTAATTTAGCGGAACACATGAAGATGCACACAGGAGAAAAACCTTATTCTTGTTCCGTTTGTCATTATAAAACGGCACATAAATGTACTTTAGTGACCCATATGAAGAGGCATACAGGACAACTGTATTCTTGTTCTGCTTGCGAGTTTAAAACGGCACAAAAAGGTAGTTTAGTGAACCATATGAAAAGGCATACAGGAGAAAAACCTTATTCTTGTTCTGTTTGTGAGTATAAAACTGCACAAAAAGGTAGTTTTGCAAACCATATCAAGACACATACAGGAGAAAAACCTTATTCTTGTTCTGTTTGTGAGTATACAGCAACTCGAAAAGGTAATTTAGTGGAACACATGAAGAAGCATACAGGAGAAAGTCGTTATTCTTGTTCTATTTGCGAGTATAAAGCAACCCGGAAAGATCATTTTGTGGAACACGTAAACATGCATATGGGAGAAAAACCTTATTCGTGTTCCGTTTGTGAGTATAAAACAGCCCATAAAAGTACTTTAGTAAAGCATAAGAAGAGGCATACAGGGTAAAAACCTGATGCTTGTTCTGTTTGTGAGTATAAAATAGCACAAAAAGGTACTTTAGTATACCATATGAAGACGCATACAGGAGTAAAACCTTCTTCTCATTTTATTGCTGATCATACGGCAACTCGAAAAGGTAATTTAGAGCAACACATGCCGAAGCATTCTGGAGATAATCCTTACTCTTGTTCTGTTTGCAAGTATAAAGCAAACTGGAAAGATCAGTTTGTAGAACACTTAAACATGCATATCGGAGAGAAGCCTTATTCTTATTCCGTTTGTGAGTATAAAACAGCACAAAAAGGTATTTTAATGGACCATATGAAGAGGCATAGGTACAGGAGAAAAACCGTATTCTTGTTCTGTTTGGGAACATAAAGCGTCCTGAAAGGATCATTTAGTGGAAATATCCAATAAATTTTATGGCTGGTGTCTAAAAGGCAACTTTAATCAGAAGTTTTGCATTTTATTACATGAATCCTGTAGCACTTACTTTTATTGTTTCTGGATTTTTGCTGTTTGGATACATATTATCTATTATCCAAACTTCCAAAATAATGTGTTTTTATTAGACTGTACCTACATTAATTTAATTTGTAAAATTTGTACGAATTTAGGTTAGCTGCAGTTTAAGATTTGTGTGTACTTAGTACAAACATTCCTGTGTAATGTAAAAAATGTGTGTAGACCGTAACAAGAGGGTTAATTTGTATTTCCTTCCAATATTACTGGCTCTAGAAGCGGAATGGTTTGCTGCTATTAGCGTCTCATGTTAAAATGTGAAAAATGGCAGTGATGCCAACATACTGTCAGTTTGACAGTGCGAATGTCAAGTAAATGGATAATATATTACCTTAAAGTTACTAGAATAGTTTTTCAGAAAATGAACAGTAGGGTAACATGGACATCAAAGATTATTCACACTACTAATGATTATCTGACAAGAGTTTGCAGTGCTGCGCAGGATTTAGCGAGCTCGATTTACGTAGGGTAGCATTGTGATCAGTGTATGGTTGATAGTTTCTGTTAAAAACCGAACTTCAACTTGTAAATTGTGATACAAACGTCACTGTGACGGAATGGGAGAAAACAATTCTAATTTCCAAAATTTGCAACTTTGTTCTACATCACTATACTCAAAGTCAGAATTACTTGAATCACTTACATCGTCATCACAAATATTTATAATTGATTATAGAGATCCTGTATATAGTTTACTAAGAGTTGGGCAAACAGCATGATTTGACATACATTTGTGATCGAAATTAGATATTTGACATATGTCGAACGAAAAGGTTATGGTAACCAATCTTGCTAATTTGCTTTTGATGGGAGAGTTTTCAGAGCATTGATCATTCTTAGGACCTCTGGAACCGACTATTAGGAATATACGGCCAATTTAGTCAAGATTTAGATTTGCATGTGTGAAAATATCGGTCGTAATATGTTACAAAATAGGTATAAACGGCACTTTTATCACACATGCCTTGTAAAAAGTGATCCAAACCAATCAAAATGTATCCCGTTGTTTGCCCAACTCTTAGTAACCTATATACAGGGACTCTAATTAATTATGGCATCCTGCGCCTTTGTGGCCAATCTACGAACTTGTATGAAGATATTGACAGTGTACATACATCAAACAAGTAGAGACATTCATGCCAAATGTTGAAGCGTGCCTAGAGTGCCGGGACAGTAACTCGGGGGTATTTCTAAGCTTGACTATCAGATGGCAGCACAAAATTCTACCAATCAGAGCCAGTTTCTAGCTCTGCTACCAATCATATGTGACAAAGTATTGGCGCCATCTGTTATTACTATCGGAAAGTACCCGCCAGGAGCCGTTCAAGGTCATCCAAATCGGAATTTTGTCATCAAAGGAACCGACAGTGAGTGTCTCTACTTGTTTGATTTATGTACGCCAATATTGACGCATAATTAACACTGACAGTTTATTTTCATGACATTAAAATAATAGTTTATGTTTTTGCTACGAAACTAACCGGAATATGCAGCTCGAAGTTTTCCGTGTCAATCTGCCCGCCGTCTAAACCAATAACCAACTCGAATTTGGTTTTGTATACCAGCTATAGATGCAAACTCTCGCTGGATAGACGTTAGATAGGTATCAATTGAATATTTGTTCGTTTATGCTTTCCATATTAAGTACCGTTGTTGTTATTTTACTATATTTTAATATTTATTTGTTGTTATTGCTGAATTGTTGAAACTTTGCTTATAGTGTTTATCTTACTTAATTTGTCTTAACTGTTAAGGGTCAGATTGGCATGTAACCTAGTTACGATTATTACAGTATTTTCTTTATGTCTACTAATTTGTCGTTTGGTATCCCAATACCAACTGCCATGCACATGTGCAGTGCATTTGATTTTATCCATCGCTTGTATGACTTATCTATTAAATAAATCCCTACTTGATATTGATAATTTGCTAATGTTTGTAGTTTCTATTTACCATGTTCTTTTCTTTTCAGCTAATTTGTCAATTGTATCGGAACTATCCCACACGGGAATTAACACAGTGGGTCTAGAAGCTAGCGCTCTCAATCTTTGGTTTGTTATATTGCTATGGTTTTAAGCCCTATATATCAACTCTGTTAGCATTGCCAAATTAATGGACATTTCATGAAAGCTCAGAGTGAGATATTGTATAATAATAATAATAATAATAATAATAAATGGCATTTATTGGAACAAATACATAATTACCCACATATATATATATATATATATATATATATATTTCAGCACTTCAGGCCTTAAAGACCTATGGCTTTAGAATACATAGTTAAACCTAATAACATAATCATTCTCTAATACCTACTTAAGATATATCAAAAACTATTCTTATTCTTAAGGGGCTATTTACAGTAAAGCATCCGCTATGTTGCAAATTAACTTCTACCAGTGTATTTACAAGGATTTTATGCGTGCAGTTATTTGCTACAATTAACTAAAGTAAACATTTTACAGTATTTAAAATATATTAAACCTTATATACTAATCAAACAAAATTTTACTTAATAAACAACGTTAGAAAACAACATTATATTTATGCTTCATTTATGTATCATTTATACTTCAGCACTAAATGGCTTGTATTAATTTTTTCCAATTCTTTTTGTCTAAACATTCTGTTTCCCAATTCGTGATGTTTGTTTCTCTTAGATCCTCCTCTACTTGTTGCCACCATGTCTTCTTTGGCCGCCCTTTTTTCCTTCTGCCTTCTGGTTCTTGCCGTAGTATGGTTTTTGTGGGATCGTGTTCTTCTTTCCTCATAATATGGCCCAGCCATCTTAATCTATTTTGCTTTAGCTTTGTACCTATGTCCGTATCCTGGTAAAGTTCTTCCAATTCTTTGTTCGTCCTTCTCCTCCATTTCTGTTCTTCTTTGATCCCTCCAAAAATTCGGCGTAGCATCTTCCTTTCCCACACATTTACCCTATTTTCTGTTTGTTTTGTTACTACCCACGTCTCACTTCCGTACAATAGCACTGGACTTATTACTGTCTTGTACAAACTTAATTTTAGATCACTTTTGACACTTTTGTTCGTTAAGATGTGCATTAGTGAGCCCGCACATTTAGACGCATTTAGTATCCTCTTATTTATTTCTTGCTCATAGATTCCTTCACTGTTCAGTTCCACTCCTAGGTATGAGGCCGTGTTTGTTATCTGAAAAGTTAATTTTTTTTTTGTAGTTTTTGTTTCTACAGTTAAGTTCTGGTTTGCTTTTTGGATTTTGTTTCCCAGGATCATATAATGTGATTTTTTTGTGTTAATTCTTAGCCCGACTTTCTGCGCTTCTTCTTCGAATTTCTGTATCATAGATTTCAGTTGTTCTTTCGTTCTTGCCATCATTATTATATCGTCCGCATAAGCTAGTATTTGGAATGAGCTATTTACAATGTTTCTAGTTGTAATGAGGTTTGCCTTCCTCATGATATATTCTAGCATTATGTTGAAAATGAGTGGTGACATAGGGTCGCCTTGCTTCAGACCAACTTTGTTTTCGAACGGAGATGACCTGTGCCCTTTGAAACTTACTATGTTTACTGTCTTATTCAGTGTCATTTCCACAAGCTCTATTGTTTCTTGCTTGTATTGCATGTCTTTCATTACTTCTGCTATTTTTGTACGTGTCACACTGTCAAAAGCTTGTTTCAAATCTACCAGAACTGCGTGTATCGCTAAGTTTTTGTCTCTGCATTTTTCATGACATTGTCTGTATAAAGTATAAAGAAAAGAAAATATATCAGCAGTACAATACGAGTAATGAACAACCAACAGCATCACAGAGTTGCGTATTCGCTCCAACGGGGGGGAAGTTCAGATAACAATCCGAAGATAGGAATCTGCTCTTCCACTTAACCCTTTATATATGTTATATTAGTATTCATAATAATACGAGAGCCAGCAGTATTTATTAATTGATATACTGATTTTAAATAAGTTGCCAATATGTGTGTAGATTTGAGAGTAATAGTTAAGAGTAATAGTTTAAACGAGCAAAAAATTATATTAAGAACAGAATTGCCTAAACTTGATTATATTGATAACGCGATTTGAATTATACTATTTGATGTTATACAGTTTGATGTTGTTTTTCGAACAGAATGTTAAAAAAAATTTTTTTAATTTATTTGGTGAACAATGCTTTAAATAACCTGGTAAGGTGTTGTAAACCCTGGCTATATTATAAGAAAATGATCTTTCAAATAAGGCAGTTCTATGAAACGGCGGTGTTATTAAAAATTTATTCCGTACATTAAGATTATGGACATCAAATCTAAAGTTTATTTTATTGTAAAGATAAGAAGGAATTTTATTAAATACAATTTTATGATATGAATTAGCAGCATGAAGCACCCTTCTATTTGTCATATTTAACCACCCTATTTCAGTTAATTTGTGTGAGATATGTTCATGCTTTCTAATACCAAAAATTAAACGCAGGCAGGAGTTTTGCATACGCTGAATTCTCTTAATATCACTGCTATCCAAACCAGGTCCATATACAGAATCGCAAAAGTTGAATTGTGACAGCACAAGTGATTCACACAGCACAGTTTTTATTTTTTTATTCAAGGAAAATCGGTTCTGAAAGATAATTTTTAAATTTAAATATGATTTTTGTAATTTGCTAGAAATATGCTCCTTAAATCTTAATTTATTATCGATGATAAGTCCTAGATTTTTACAAGAATCTTTAATTTCCAATGACATATCCCTTATTTTAATAGATATGTTATTAACATTAGCATCTCTAGTTTTTGCCCTACCAAATAACATCACATAACATTTACTTGCATTAATTTGTAGATTATGTTTTTCCGAATATTCTATAAGATTTTTAAGATCAAAATTAACTTCAGCATTGACATCATCTACTTCATCGGGATTAAATTTGATTAATAGTTGTGTGTCATCTGCATAAAAATGGTAATCACAAAATCTTAGAGATGTTTTTAAATTGAAGGTATAAATGATATATAACAAAGGCCCTAAAATTGATCCTTGAGGAACACCAAGTGTTAACGGCAAAGCTTTAGATTTTATTTTATTTAATACAACTATTTGAGAGCGATTTGTAAGATAATTTTTTATGAACATTCGAGCTGTTATGTCAAAACCAATATAATCTAGGATACTCAACAGTACTTCATGGCTTATCATGTCAAAAGCCCTCGAATAATCAAGCATTACTGCTAGAGATAATTCATTTTTATCAGCGGCAGCCAGAATATCATCAGTTATGTTTTTAAAAGAGATGTAGTGAAACTGAAGCCCGATCTGAAGCCAGATTGGGTTTCAGGGAGTACACCATGATGATCAACATACTGACGAATCTGAACCGCCATAAGCTTTTCAAGCACTTTTGACAGACAAGGTAAAACACTAATAGGCCTAAGATCCTTATAATCTGTTGGTAATTTAACTTTAGGCACAGCAATAATGTGGGCAACTTTCCAGCCATCAGGAAAAGTAGAATGGAGTATACAATAGTTTAAAATATGGGTTATATATGGTACTAGATAAGGAGAGCAATGACATAACATTCTTATACTAAGGCCATCAGCACCAACAGCGTTAGTCTTGATACCAAGAAGGACCCTCATTACATCACTCTCAGTCACTTCTTTGAATTTAAATGGGGTCTCAAACGTTTTTAACTTATTAGCTGAATAAAAATGCATTTTGCAAATAGCTTCTTATTTTCTGCTGTTAAGGACTGGTTGATGTAAACAGGTGTAGGAGGAAGCTTATCGAGACCAAATACGAGATCACTTAGATGAGCGGTATTAAAATCAAGTTTCACTCTTCTTGCTTTAATAAATTTTTCCGTATCAATTCGACTGATAAACTTGAGGATTATGCCCCTAGGTTCGTTGTTTTTATTTGTAGGTAATCTCAAACTGTGCGCTGCATCGATCATCCGCTCTTCAATATTAAAATTTAATGCTTGGCCAATCACATTTACAGTACGAAAAATGTCTTCATCCTTAACTTCAGGAACTCCATAAATTTCGACGGAATTCAAACGAGAATACTGATCTTGGTGGTTTAATTGTTTTTCAACTCAATATTTTCCTTGTTCACTTCAATATTCACTAAACTGAGATGTTCAATTTTTTCCAAGCAAAGGTTAATACGGAGTTCTTGAGCTTTTAGAACATTATCGGTTTCTTCAATTCTTAAATGACATGCTTCTATGGATTCACACATAAGTGTATTCTTGGAGGTTAATTTACGCAACTCACGCATTATATCCTTAAGTGTTATTGCTTCTTCATCAGCTGACGTCGAAGATAAGCAAGGTACGCATTTAAAGTTAATAGTTTTGTTACCTGCATTAATCAACTCCGCATCATGAGCAGATATACCAGCACATTTGCCGTGATAAGTCTTCTGGCATTGGCCACATTGAATAGCCTGCCGGACGGAACCAATTTTATTATTGCATGAAGGACACTCAGACATTTTGCTTGTATTTCTTCAAAAAGGGCACTATTCACTATTGCAATTAATTGAAGATTAGTACAGTTAATTGCAGTTACTTGTTCTATAGCACCGTAATGTTTGTGATTAATTTTCGCAAGTTCAAACACCAGTTTTGACTGAAAATTGCAGAGCCCAACACACACGTGTAACTCGCCTGCTCGCTAGCTTAACAATAACTGCAAAGCTAAAATTTTAATTTGCCAGAATGAATACATTTGTAATGAGATGCCAGTAATTGCAGAATAATTAATTAATGAACGCAGTAAGCAAAGCTGAATTCGCATAGGGATCCAAATTGGATGTAAGTTCAGTTAATTGATTAGGTTTGTGCTAAAGTAAATGCCAAGCCGAATGAAATTTAATAATTACAAGATGGGTCGCAAACGCAAGGGAATGAAGCGTAGAATTCAGGTACAGTTTAATATAGTGAAATCCAGTCAGGGTTTTATAAGAAAGATAATTGAAAGTTGGATAACCTTAAGAACATGCAACGAGCAGATAAGAATGAAGGCATTAAAGCATTTGTAAAAAACCATAAGAATCAAAAGGCAAGGGTTATAGGTATTGCAGAAAAGCACACATATATGAACTTAAAAATGTGTGTGAAAAGAAAACAGTGAATTCAAAGGAACCCAGTGCAGGATATGCGCGAATTAAATACTAGAATCAGTGCAGTGACATGGATATTTAAAACGCAAATTAAAAAGACGTGCTGTGACAAATAGACACGCAAAATTAATATAAATGTAAATAATTATTTTAGAATTAATATTAGTGTACAAAAACCTAGTTTTAAGTAGAATTATTGTTAAAAGTTAATATTTTGAACCACGTTAATATCCGGAATTAATTTGAATTAACTAGCTTTTGTTTATAACAACTGAGGTAGACAAATGAATAAATTATTGTAATGACAGCCAGTTTTTGTGTCTCCAAATAAACTAAGTTTTTCCATAGAAGGCAATTGAATTCATTAATAAAAAGTACACCATTGTATTGGCAATTTACCCGGCTATAAGTGGAAATGTGGGTTTCAAATTCCCTCATATAAAAATAATTTTCAACCCTTGACGTCCCCGAGAGCGTCGCCATACTCATCCCAGCCTACGAACCTAAGCCACAGCCGAGAAAGGGGTTTCTGAGCCCGGGGTTTCAACTGCTGCACGTCCGTCCGGCGTATAGGAGTCCGGCACGTCAATCCCAGCACCCCAGGAGAATATCCGGCCACTTAACATCACCCGAGGAGCTTGCCGCAGACTGCAGAAATCGCAGGTTAGTTTTACCAGAAAATATTGGTGCTAGAAGCCTGTAACTTACCTTAAAGCAAGAGAACGACCTGAGGAAGCCGATCCCGGGCATATTAAACATCTATTAAAAGCCAGAGACCTGGAAATTGCAATAATCAGAGTTGAGGTTATGTTTTTCTAAAAACCGACGCTATAAAAACACATGAAATAGCGTGCCCGCAAGATCTGAAACAAAGGACAAATTAATGCCGAGAAAACAGCCTAATTCAAATATTTACCGATAGGACTTTGATAGATTTCACAATATTTATCAGTCAATAGACGCAATCTTGCAAACGGCGTCCATCTTGGTTAACACTTAACATAATTTCAAATTTTCGATTGTGCGTTAAGCTAAGGCGGAGAACAGATCCGTATTTGACGATTTTGATAAATTATGCATTCAGGTTGGACCTAATCGAGACGAGCAATTGCTTTACCGAAATTTGAGCTAGCGTTTTTATTTGATTAGTTGCAGATAAATAAGATATTATTAAGGGCATACAACTATGCTTGATATTGCTTTCACGAATCTTTGGTAGTTATCAGCAGGAGGAAGTATCCAGCTTATCAACAAAAGTGTTCTAGTTTGCTTTTCTTATGTTCCATTTTAGGCGAGAGGAAGACGTTATAAGTAGCATGCTTATACTGATTCGTATAATAGCCAGTCAATGTTGATTCTGTGGAAATAAGTCTGCTGGGGTCATTCGTGAAGTTTTTATCGGCACGGTGCCGTAGTTCGTAATTACGAAGCAGAATTCAGAATTGTACTCCCGCTCCCAGGCTGCAGATTTGAATTATCCTCGTTCTTTTTTGCATATATTGTTATACTGTTACTGCTGAAGTAGAAAGTATTACTGGATCTGATCATGCACTAAAGGTGGCAGTGGAAAGGAAATTTAAGAGTTTACTGAAGAAGATAACTTTTTACTCACAATATAAGTAGGTATTCTAAGGGTAGGTTGCAGAAAGCAATGTTAAGTCTGGTGTTAGCTAACAGCGCGTCAAAGTGAACAAAATCGCATCAAATTTTGTTTACGAATGTATTAGTTACCATAAGCATTTGAGATTTGATTCGTTTTTGTTCACTTTGACGTCGCGTTAGCTAACACCAGACTTAACATTGCTTTCTGCAACCGGCCCTAAATATATTAGTTTTTGGTGATGATGAGCCACACCTCCATTTTTACCAAATATTTTGTTAGCATCAATTGATTCGTAGGCTAAATCTTTCAAAAATATAAAATTAATGACTAAGTGGATACAATTGCCAGTTGGACTAGCTCAGGAAGACGACGTGCAGTTCTTTAAGTGGTTAAATTAAAAAGCCAAAATGAGCGCCAACAAATCTTTGAATTAACGACGAGTGTATCCAGGTATAGAGAATTAGTAAACTCCATCATTATTAAAGAAAATCGCAAGCCAAGCACAGGTAGCAGTAACAATAACAGAACCACAATGCTAGCATTACAGTATAATATCGTACAACCTACAGGTAATTATAGATAATAGGTAATTATATTTGCTAAACAAAGGTTATCGTAGGGTAATACAACTAGGCCAAAATTTAAGATGTACCTCATAACACAAACTCGGCATGCTAGAAAATTAGTTTAAAACACAGATGAAAAGGTACAATTATAAATTATAACAGCTTAAAAAGGTGTAACGGAGGTTAACGCAGGCTCCGTGGAAGTAAAACACCAAGTGCCTTCAGATACTTAGTTCGTGAAGCGCACTGTACATAACAGCGAGTCCCAAACTAAAGCCTCCAGAATTTTGACAAAATTCGACAGGTAACTATAGCAATCACATAGCGTACACAGCACCGGCTCACGACCCTCAATATTAAATGGTTTTAAATAAACGGAAATTAAGACATGTTACTCGATTCCTTTGGCGAACCCTTTTCTGCCCACCAGGAAGGTCGCGTAGTTGGCAAAGAATTTATAATTTACTATACACGGTAAAACGCCGAACAGCCCATATGAGCGTCGGAAATGGTAAATGATTTTCAAAGCCCATGCAGGGTCAAGATTGATGCCCTCAATGTGAGAATGTCGATTAAGGGGAGCTCCGAACCTGCGGCTATAAAGAAAAAAAAACCAAAATAGAATTACGGATGCCTTAAATCACGGCACGAAGAGCTTCAATCTATTTACTACAGATAAATTTGGGCCGCATGTAATTATGTAGATATAGGTCAGCAAGGCGCATGAATGCTCCAGAATTGGCGTGAGAAAAAAATTCTTAGCAAATCGTTAGGGTTGCATAAGCCGCCACCATCAGCGAGGGCAAATTCCACCAAACATAAGCTGCATGCCTGCAAAACCACCGGACAATTTAAAAGGCGGTAAAACTGTTCGTCGGGAAAAAATCTAAGTTTATGTGGGTCTTCGTGCCTATACAAAAACGCAAACAGGCGTGGAGCGCGCGAAATTTAAATTCTGTACTACTGACATCGGAAAACATAGACGGCGCGCATAGAACTGCAAAACTGTAGGGGCACAAACTAAACACGTAACAATTTTTTCAGGGTATAGATTTGATAAAATTTCAAGTGAAAGAATAACAATCGCGAATTGAAAATTACCAAAACTACATAGGCAACCCTAAAAACCTTCAAATATTGTAAAACTAAAACAGACGCACAATTTCTTAAAAATCTTGTAATAGCTATAGAAAATAGAAATAGTATATTACATAACGATGTGGAAAGTGTTTCATTAGTGTCGAGAGATTAAGTAGTTAACCGATATTCACCGTGGTATGTATACTATTTTATTCACAACCCCATTATTGTAAACAATAATTGGAAAAATTATTATTATATTATGATTCGACATCGACAGGTTGTGACGCGCATGAATGGATGAACGAGATTTTCAATGTCCCGACGTACTAGATAGCGGTCGGGAATTGATTACTTTCCAACCACTGTCACGGCAACCACTTTTCCGAGTAGTTGAAAAGTTTAAAAGTTGGTAATAGCTCATTTTTCAACTTTTTCAAAGTCAGTAATCACCTTATTACCTAATATATGGTTGTGAATAAATAATATTAAATTATCAAATTTAAGTTCTCTATAATGGGAACTATGTTATTTAATCCGTAAATAATGCGTGTGTGCGTTGTATGTATAATATCGTAAATTAATAGTAATAGCGTTGAAGTTTTAATTAATTTCATAACAACTTCTTCTAAAAATAGATTATTTGTTCAACTAAACAACGACAGAAGCTCGTTTAATTAACAAAGTCACTTATGCTCGGTATTATAAAACATTTTATCTCCCAAATAAAATTTACTTTGAGAATAAATTAATTTATTCCGTAGATTTACGTATTATAAACGCAAAATAACTTTATTCAGCTAAAAAATCCGCACAGGATAATTTTAATTCGTTGTTAAAGTAAACAAAAGCGCATTAAAACGTTAATGCTTATGACATTTTATTCATTAGTAAACAAATTTTGATACGCTTTTGTTTATTTGCCTATTAATTTATTAGGGATGTAAATTTACTCCACAAATAGTTATCTACCAGACATTAGAGTCAAATTAATATATGTATGTAATGAAAGCAGCTGAAGCAATTTATATTTTTTTCGGACATCAGTTTTTATACATATCTTGAATTATCTTAACGTATTTACACGGCATTTTTCTGTTGATTAGATACTCCCATTGTAAATCCGTTGAATTCGGTCGTACCAAAGAGCATATAATGAGAAGAGACTCAGCACTAGGCAGTATTAGCGTATAGCTTAAAATCTCCCGCCCGCTAGGCTCCCAGGTGTTATCCCTCTGGCAGGAGGGATCCCAGTTAAACAGCTCAGAGCAAAACCATAATTCTAGAATTCGTTGGTTTAAACTAAAGTGCGGTGTTGCCAAGGTTGACACAACCTTCGAACGAAAGTAACTTGGGTTACGAAACGCAGACCAAATTTCCCATTGTTTCTTAGCCAAAACAGAGTCGGGCGCTCACCCACATAAAGTGTCAGATTTCACAGGCCTCACAAAATCAGCTATATTAGTTTTGTCAGCATTATAGTATATCGAGTGATCAAGTAAATATCAGCTCTAGTTTACTGTAGTTTCATAATTGCGTGCATAATTTCGAAAAATGTTTTTAATTGTGAGAAATTAAAAACACCGTAAACTCAATAAAACATTTATTATTTCAATCGCTCCCTGAGCTGACCTCCTCCGTTTGTTTACAGCTTCTTAAAATCTAACACATTTCACAAGGGTCACTTAAAACAGGAAACGGACCATTGGCAAATCTGGGCTAGATTTAACCCGTCCGACAACAAAAGACATCCAACCCAACGGCTCTTAAAGCTAAGGGTCGAGTTATTTATGGCCGTTTACTACTGTGCGTAAAAGAAACGTCATTATACACAAATAAGCTACTAAATGATCTTAAATATTATAACAGCATTATTTTTTGACTTAGGTAATTCCAAAAAGCCACCCCTATCTACATCATTTATCATTATTTTCAAATCAGATATACTGGAGCTAGAGTTCGTATGATATCAATTTGATATTCAGCAAAAAAAATCGAGGCACTGCTAAATAAATATGACCGCTAGACGATTATTTTAAAGGCACATTCCATGCAAAATGAACGGTGTATTTTGTTTTCTTTGTCAACGATCGTGTTTGCCGCATCGCCACACGTGCAACCACACGTGCAAGACTACTATAGGAAATTCAATTCAAGTTATAAACAAGTTATTCTGTACAATTAAAATTTATTTTTAGTTAATAATATCTCGAATAAAATCTGTGGAACATCGTAAAATGAAGCATTCATTTCACTGTAGCCTGCCTTATTGAGATGACAAAATTCGAGGTTTATTTTTAGAATTATTATAATGTAGCTTTTGAATTATATTTTTGTGAATTCTGTTAATCATAATTTTAATAAAAAGAGAAATGACATAATGTAAATGAGTTTCGCAGGTTAAATTTCTAAAATCTTTCATAATTGTTATACATTCTTTTTGTATATTTACAGTTACACTGTTACATAATTTATTATTTTCATAAAATGTGGAAAATTGTTTTATCAAAATACTTATAAAAGCATTAAATTCGTTAGACGGTCGTTTTAAATATTTTATGTGACTAACATTATATAATCTTTAGCGAAAATAAATGCTTCATTTTCTTCTAATGGCTCCTCTGAACATTTTAAAAGTACATCTGCACAATAATTACATTTAAATTTGTTTAGTACAGAATTTGCTAAATACCCAGCCACGTAAGTATTTGTACTAGTTTGTAAGGAAGCTGGGGAATCGTCTAAAACTACATCTTGCACTTGACTGTCTTTATCTTCCAAGCACTCATTTTGTAAGACATTGCGAGATCCTTTAAACATAATAATTTGTATATAAATATTTTCAATACAAGTCAGAGAATACTATACCTTCTAAATCTGTCGTTACTGAGGCATTGTTTACGACTTCTACATCACCACTAAAATCTAAACAACAACATCCAAATATACCGAAAATTTTAATAAGGTTTACCCACGTGGTACGTATGAAGATTCTAGAGCATTTTTTAAATTGCTCAATTCTAAGTGCTCCATGTCTTCATCGACTTCGCAATTGCTTGCGTTGATGTCTTTTTGAAGCCTTATGAACATATTGTGTTGCATCGAAATTCTGAATTGCTGAACAGTTGGAAATGGATTGTATCCGGCTCTGCTACGAATTACAGAAAAAAAGTTTTCAATAGGGTCCTGATTTAAATGTGAAGTAAGTAAATATTTGATGTCTTCTTTTTTCAAATCCTCCCAAAGTGATAGGTAGTATTCCAGTAATTGTCCAAATAAATCCATCAATGCAGTAGACATTAGACTTTATTTTCGAATTCTGCGACGTAAGTTTTATATTTTGAAATAACTCTTTACCTTCTTTTAGAATATTTTCAGGGTTGTTATTAAATACTGATAACGGACGTTTATTTTTGTTGCGATCTAGGAAGTGTCTGCTATTTAGTCCATCAAAAATGTTATTCACATTTGCAATGAATTTCGCAGGATCTGTAGCAGAATCGTTAGTAATCTGGTTTAATTTCACTGCAGTTTGTAAAGAGATCAAAGTTGGCCGAGGATTTTGAAATTTGGTATAAGGGCCTAAATGTTGATTCTAAACAACTTTTCTTAATAACTTTTTGTCGTATTTACTACATAAAAGGCACGCTAATCTACAGAAAAATAATTTTTTTTAATAATTTCCAAGGCATACTTGATTTTTTGGAATTGTCAAGGAAACATTCGGACGTGGCTACTTATTTTTTCGACGACTGACATCGAAAGTAGATTTTTCTCACTGTCATTTGACAACAGAAAGTTGACATTTGCCGCTGAGCGTGCGTTTTCATCTTTTTGCCGCTCGCCGAGCGTTTTGGGTTTCCGCGTGATCAAAATAGGTAGCCACGTCCGAATGTTTCCTTGGCAACGCCCGTCATTTGTGGAAATAATCGCGTCACATGTCATATAGACTGCGCGAGTAATGTTAACTTGATTGTCAATTAATTTTTGCGATAAAACGAAATTTGATATTTTCCTTTAATAATATGCTCAGTCGTCGAAAAAATAGTATGTAGGTTTCGAGCTAAAAGTGCGCTTGCCGCTTTTGCATGATTGCTGGTTTCGACTTCGTCTCAACCAGCAATATTCATGCGCAAGCGGCAAGAATGCACTTTCAGCTCTTAACATACAATATACTATTGTTCACGCGGAAACCCAAAACCCTCGGCGAGCGGCAAAGTGATGAAAACGCACGCTCAGCGGCAAATGTCAACTTTCTGTTGTCAAATGACAGTGAGAAAAATCTACTTTCGATGTCAGTCGTCGAAAAAGGTAATACAACCCACCTAACACTGCAATACAAACGTTTAGGTTCATTACTAGTGGGCAATGATCAACTTTATTTTAGTATAAACTGTCAAATTGGTAGTCTATATTTTACGGTAATTAAATATTTAAAGGAATTTTTTAGAACATGTAATTGGATAAAGACAAATTTACAGGATTTTTGTAACAGTAACTCATTAACAGTGGTAGATTATAGTTTCTTGAAGCCATTTAAATATACCGGGTGTCCGTTCTCAAAGTCGAACATAGGCGATTAATATTGTATTGAACGTTTTTGCCGATTCCTGCTCGCCAATTCAACTTACAGGGAAGGTAATGGTATCAATGGGAAGATAAAATTATTACACATCAAATGATACCAATAATAATATTCAAGATGCGATTTTTATTTTAAAATATTAATTTAAAGCTTGGGAATTTTTAAATATGCCATGCCTTGATTTTCAAGTTCGACAGCATTTGTCAAAAAAATTGGTAATTAGTTGACGTAAATCAGGTATTTTCTGTCAACGTCTGTTAAAATTATCTACAGAAAAATAAATTATTTTAATGAAGAATGAGTGAATGCTCTAATGTTAATTACCTATGTTCGACTTTGAGAATGGACACCCGGTATATTAATTAGAATTGAAAAATATTTCTCCTAAAAAGCGCATTGCATAAAAAACGTAAAAATTATGCAAAGATAATACCTTTCGGTAAATAATAAAAACTCTGAGATTTTTTTAGAGTGTGTTATTTTTAGCTAACTGAACAATCTCAAAGCCAGAAAACACCTATTTTTTAACTTTAGCTAAAAAGTAATTTTTAAATTTTTTAAATATTTTCAAAATTTCACATACAAAGGCTTAATATTAAAATTAATTTTTTTATGTGAACCAAAGAGCAATGCTCTTTGATGTGAACACTTTAAAGATTTATAATTGGGAAAAATAATATAAAATGTTAATTACTTCTTAAATTTTTTATTATTTACCGAAAAGTAGTATGTTTGCATAATTTTTAGGTTTTCCATGCAAGGCGTTTTTTAAGTGGAATATTTTTCCATTATAATTAATACCTATTTAAATGGCTTCTAGAAACTTTAATCTAGCCCTGTTAATGAATTGCTGTAACAAAAATCCGTAAATGTTCTTTTACAGTTGTCCAAATAAAGAGATTTGTCTTTGTCCAATTACATGTTCTAAAAATCTCCTTATTTAGACAACTGTAAAAGAACATTTACGGAATTTTTGTAACTAAAATTCATTAACACGGCTAGATTAGAGTTGTCGTCGGCGGTACACCAAATGCAAGCATACATAAAAATAATATCTGCATTGATTACCTGCGCCTCAATAAAAGCCGAAACGGGCCATTATACCATGCACCGAAGTTTTTTAATTTATTACCTCCGGATATTCGAATGATACCGATTAATAAATTTAAAATAACAATAAAATCGTTCTTGTTAAAACACGCTTTTTACAACAACGAAGAATTTTGCGCGCGCATTGGCGACCTTATTGAAATCTTACTTAATTTCGGAAAAATGCCTTTTCGGATTTTAACAAATTCGAATATCTGGATTGTAAAATTCCTTGAAGTTTGCCGATCAGTACGACCAAAGAGCATATATGCTCTTTGGTACGACTTTAAAATACGGCAGCAACAAATCTGGCAACATGGGCAATTTATCTTTGCGCTCGAGTCACTTGAGGGTTGAGCCGCTGCGCTGGTTTCAGGTAGAAAACCTAAAATAACGTTTGGTTTCTCCACATTTTAATTCGAGAAAAGTGGTATGCAACCCAATTAACAAGCAATACGTTTACAGCCATAAGCTTGCGCCTCTTCTCATTATATGCTCTTTGGTCGTACGCTATTTCTAAGTTTATAAATGAGAAATGTAGAGGTTTCTGTTTCTTTTTCTATTTTTCTGGAATATTTTAGTACTATATACTTATTCGCCTTTTCAGCTACCTTTCCTGAAAACAGTTGGCTTTTCATTTTCTCCGGAGTATCTATCAATCTCCTTTTTACACGTTCTGCTAGCCATTTCTACATGAGCTTAATAAAATTTTCTACATAGATATTTGGTATTCTGATTCAGTTCTTACATTTTATTATAAAAGTAATTGTGTTCACCAAGTTTCTGACAACTTCACCATCCACTTTATTTGTTTCCACCGCATTTCCAGTCTTAATTTCACTCAGCGCCTGTTTAACCACAATTTTTTTGCATATGTACTATCCAAATGCGTATCTTTATACATTTTAGGCCTCTTTCGTCGAGAATTATACAATTTCGAATATCGATGTACGTTTTAGGCCATCTAGTTGACCTAGCTAGCTTTGCATTTAAAATTTCAGAGTACCCACTTAGCGTGGAAAGATATCTGTTTTGGTCGATATACATATTACTTTTTTCGAAAATTGATTGGTCCTGTGGTTGGGTCGACGCAGCCACTGATTATTCCGGGAAACGGTAGCTTTTCTTTCGAAGTAAAAGGTCCACTGGTCGCACGACATCTGAGGTGATCGGCTGCCCATTTATTCTCCTTCACGCTTTGGAATTCTTGTTGAACATTGTTCATTTGCTTGAATAAATATTACTGTCAATAGGTGACTGCTTCTTTCTTCCTTTCTTAACCGTGGAAATCGGTTTTACATAACTTTGTTAATTGTAACAGAAAGAGTAGACGGGTTGACCAGCTTGTATTCAATTATCAGCATTATTCGGCGATTACAGTGCAATTCTGCATCGGACTCAACTGATAAGGTCACAATTTATTTTGTATAGAAGCGTTGAGTTTGACAAAGCCGTTGCGATGGCACTACCGTCGGGCCAAATTAATTTGTAGCGATTACCCAAATCAAACCTTTTGCTTACACGTCTCGTGTGCTGTTCATGCACTAAACTTATTACGCTATCCAATATGTCAGAGATTCCTCTTTCTGCGTCCTATTTGAATACACAGTCCTGGCGCAAATTTTAGTTTATAGCTGAATTTGAGTTATCAACAAATATCGCTTAAGCTTAGTCGACACTGTCAATTTGGGTATTTGTAAATTTAATATGGGACTAGAAACCCTTCTATCGATCCCGTTCAGTATGTTGTCGTTTTTATCGACTCTTATTTTCCAAACTAAAATTCTGAAGTTTTGTACTAGAATTTCTTAGGTTATTTTAGCTAACGTTATTATTTATTGAGGCCACAAGTAACTCTTTCCCAAGGGTATGAGATTGCTGTAGTGATAAAATTCGAGTCAATATTTAGAAGGTTTGTTGTTAAACCCAGTATACAAATAAAAAATTTCTAACTTAAATAAGCGCATTTGCAATATACAAAAGAATCCGTCTGGAGTGATCTGGAACGCTGGCGAGTTCTTCGTTGTACGCCCACGTAATTATATTAAGGCTTCTTAAACGTGCTGGGGTGGATTCAATGTTTAATAAGCAAACAAATTCCCAGGCTTATCAACACGATATTCCGTGCGCATGCGCCATGGAAACAAGGTGTTAATTTAAAAATATATATCTAGGCCAATGAACACGACCTTCCGTGCGCATTGAACCTGGATGTGAAGGCAGTTCTGGACAAGAGGGTTGCTAAAGCAGTTTTTGACCACGTCAATCAGGTAGGGAGGTTTCAGGTCAGGTAAAGGTTTTCAAGCAGTTGAACTTTTAGGGAAGAAGCAAAGAATAGAAGGAATTAACACGATTAGCAAAATGAAATAATAATGCAATCGCTTCAAGGTGCTAGTTACTGGTTACTGGCCTTCTGGGGTCATGGATTGACATTTTTGCGCTTTACAGGATTAAGCGATTATTTATTTATTTATCGTATGGCTTGTAGGATGACAGCGATTGATAAAGTCCTTGGGAGCTCCAGAGAACAAGGTAGCTACCGGCTTGAGCGCAGGTTCTGGATTCGAGTCTGAAAAGAACGAGTTAAGTAAGTAGGCGACACTGTCTAAGCATTGCTGTCTTATACTGGTTCGTGGTATTTTTCAAGGCTGTTTATCTAGGAGAACTTAAGTGGGGGTAAAAGGGGTTTGCAAAGACCGGTGTGTTGCTTGTCCTCACTTAGAAGACGTAGTGCCAACTGCTACACCTTGCTGCGACTCTATAACCCCTTGTGGGACCTACATGTCTTCGTGCCGCAATTTGTAGCTAAGCGATAAGTCACAGTACTAGCCGCAGTTGTTCTATATCGTCTGTATTCTTTATCTCTTTCAGTCTGTTTGCCTCGTCGTTCAACGGAGTCTGACGTAATAGGTTACTGAAGTTGCAGCTCAGTATTGTTCATATTGTGCACTAATTATGTACGGCTTGATGCCCATCGCTCCTCCCCGGCATTTAGTTTGAGCTACTTGTTTGCAAATAATTTACGTTACGACGTTGCTATCACAAATTTTCGTTGTTACACTTCCTTCAATAATTATCTAACTGATTTGCTAAAATTGATGTAACAAATGACATTACTGTTTCTATATATTTTTCAATATTCTTGGTAGTCACTATCTGCATTCTGCTATTATTGAACCTTTATAATATAGTATTCTAGGTAATTCTACTCGATATTCTACTTCTAGCTCGTATTCAGCTCTTCATAACATAAAAATAGGACGTCGGCAGATGATGATCTTTATATTCCTACTACCTAAGCTACTGGAAATTGACAAGTAATGAAGGCACATACAGCCCTGCCTCGCTCTTTAGTTTGATACGAGGAATTTAGCACTTTTCGTTATTGATTTTTCTATTTCTCTTTATCGTAGAGACGCCTTCTTTATATTCCATTTTATATCCTATTGTAAATTGGGTTTGAAAACTACCCCATTTAGCAGGCATATATGTTGATTTTCTTGGCCGGATATCATTATCACCTGTCGATGGTTCCTAGTAAATTATGATTTTTTTGTTAAGCTTCGAGTTACTAAAAAATGACATTTCAAACAAGTGGCCCTGCATAACAAAGCGTATCGTTGATTAATCAGTAATCACCCACACTTAATATTCAAACCCCACATTATCGTTGCGCAATAAAGAAGTATAATTGATATTCTAGCTAATCAAATTAACTCAGTGAAATATTAACGCAGGTAATAACCTCCTTGACCTATTTTTGTGAATTGTAAATTGTTCTTAGTTCTACAACACCCAGAAAGAGACCTAGTTGTACAGTCAGAGTATACATAATTCTTATAATTTAAACAATAAAATGGGGCAGTTGGTATTTAAACCTCAATTAGAGTGTTTTGAAGATGTTCCTATATCAGATTTTCCATTTTACGCATTACAAAACTGGTTCGGAGCCGCCCCATTTCTTCTCAAGCGACACACAGACAGTCAGATACATACGAGATGCATCAAAAGCATAACTTGGGGCTTAATTGTGTATATATTGTCTCTTATTTCCATATTGTACTTTATTTATACACTATACTGGATTAACAATTTGCGCAAAATAGACTTGGTGCTGTGGTTTGCAGATGTTGGCAATGCAATTCTTTTGGTCGTTAAACTACAAGTGTATGTATTAGTTCAGAAATTGTTTGAAAAGAAATGGATTAGAGCTCAGCGAACCATTGTTAATATCAGTAATCAATCATGCCGGCCTGAAACTATAGACTGTAGTAACTCTATCAGGCAATTTACAATCACATGGATAGTGATTAAAATGTTATGGATGATACCATATTATGTAATATCAAATATTATGTGCCAAAGAGCTTTAAATCAATATTTGATGATTTGGACATATTTCATAATAGATGTCTATAAAACAGCAATAATCATCAGCGCATATACATGGCTATACGCTATAGGCCTCCATTTTATGATAATAAGCGATGCTATATATCAGGAGGAACTACATCGTTCATTATCCAATCCAATGCGTTCTACTATAGGCCTTTCAGAAGCATTTCGAGATTTATGTAAAGTGACCAACGCCATTAATTCCATCTTTTCTTATCTATTTTTAGTTGACATATGCTCTGATTCTACGATAGTAGTATTGCATATTTTCTATTTCTTTGTGGACAAATATATTAACAAAGTTAATCCTCCAGCTGTAGTACGTTTCGCCGAATTTAATCAATTGGTGGTTAATATCTTCAATTTTATGACTTTAACCTATCTATGTACTATAGTTGCTTGCAGGGTAAGTGAATTGCGTTGCTTACTATTTCCCCAAACGTTAATTTAATTTTTTGTGGGTGTGTCCTATTTGTTTATTTTGTGAGAGGTAGAAAGGTTGTACAATAAATAAGCGGTGTTACTCAAAAGTGATGTAAAACTAGCGGTATGGTAAAATAAGGAAGTAACGCTTAGGTAACGCTTTTGGAAGTGGTACTTGAACAACAATAACAATTGAAAAAGTTATGGAGAATATAAAAACAGATAACATATTGAAAAAAGGCGCACGTGACAAGGTTGGAGTTAAAGACAGTATAACGAAGACACATTTGGGCAAGATATTAGGTCATGGGCAAGCTTTGGCAAATATCGTAAACATTATGGTACGAAAAGCAACAAACAAGTCTTCTTCTTTTTCTTTTTTGTTTATATAGGTAATCGGACTTAGATTATACAATTTAATTTGGTGGTAGTGGGTTTTCTCGTTATTCTAGTACGAGGCATTCTCGATATATACATTGGTTCTACTCAATTTTCTTCTGACTGGTTCGTAGCACTAGGTACATGCAACACATTTCATTTTCCTCTGACGCTTTTTGCATCTAGATTTAAAAATGCATTATGTCATGTGTCTCTGAGGACTCCTGATATTCTGTCCGTTTTGTTGACTTTCTATTTTACCTCTTTTACCCTGACATAATCTTAAATAATTTTCACACCTTTTCCACAACCGTTTTCACAACCGGATTTTCGACTTTGGTCGGATATTTGAAAAATTCTACCGTCCCACATGCATTCTTCCCGCAGCAACCCTGTAGAACCACCCACTAGAATACCGCTGTCTGATCTGAACGTTCGCATCTACATATGTTTAGCCACAAAAGACCGTTGTATATTACGGACTCTATTTTGAACGTTGTTGAAGCCCAAATACAATTCTTCAATTCAGACTGGCATTTACCACCCAATGACACCTAGATTTCGCATTCACCACGGCTGTGATCGCCGCACAGTGAGAGAAAATAAAATTATAACCGGTCAAGAATGATATAACATTGATATTTTGATCTTTTAATCTACAGAATTCGATGTTGGGATATATTTCTCTCCAAAATTTCACAGATTTAGAATAAAAATGACAAAACCTGTAACATACTAGTTATCATATGAAGTATCCTGTTACAACATATTTTAATTAAAAGAAAGTCTATTTCGCCAATTTTAGCTAATAATTAACTAAGAAACAACAGTTCGATTAGCTTTTTTATTTTTTATTTTCATAGTATCGTCTGAAAAGCAAAAATTCGTGTCTGTTGTTTTTGCAAATAAAGTATATACGCCATTTCATAAAAAAACATGTCAATGCATAATGCAAAAGCAACACCCAAAATCTAATTTCCTCCTGTAGCTTTTGGTACTCTAATAAATTTAACAAAAATTTAACAAAATCTACTGCTTTTAAAATAAGGTGTTCATGGCTTCGAAACAAACGAATTAAAGATGAATATTATATAGCTTCTGTAGCTACATTTATTTTCGTAGAAACGTGTTAAACGGTATAACTTCTATTTAATTAAAAATTATAAAATACGCACAACACACTTATGAACATAGATTAGTACTCGCAATTTGACAGTAAACTAGTGCTGTATGTGTGTCCAAATCAGTTAGCTAACTTGATAGCATCCATCAATAGGTCATTAAAAATACTTCTTCTTCTTCCTTTGCCTTATCCGTTCCGGACGTTGGCTACCATCATGGCTATCCGCCATATATGTTATTAAAAATGCATGGTGGGAATCTTTAAATTTTTTCCCACGTAGAGTTTTAATTTCTTCAACTGTGGGGCCGGTTAAATTTACCTCATGACAAAGCTGAGTTACAGAGGTAATATTAATTCAGAAATGTATATTGTGAATTGTCGGCTTTCAGCATACGCAGTATGCTATTAAAGAAATAAATCAAAGTTTTGAGCACGTTCCCGCTGGTGCTTTGGAGTACCCTACGCGAACTATTGCGAGTCTGTTATCAGGCTTTCGACATTTGTTTCCCGTGAAGTTACACCACCATTCTAGGAACCTAATATGTAGCGCAACGTGATGTCACGACACAGGTAGAATTTTCAGGTTTGCCTATTGCGATCTAGCCCGCGATAAGTGTACTTGTGAATGCATTGTACCC